>JAVJAQ010005291.1:0-286641 GCA_032362365.1 Zygogramma bicolorata
GTTGGATAAAAAATTTATAGAGATTAGTATCATCACTGATATCAGTACACAGTCACAAAAAATATTTCTGTGATGGTTGCTTAATGAATTTTAGTACTGAGAGGCATTTATCACAACATCAATTGAATGATTGTAACCATATTTCGACAACGACACCCACAACCAATTTGAGGGTTGATAAATTTGGGAAAAGTATACCCGAGAATATCTTGAAGTTTGAAAATATTGAGAAACAATTGAAAGTTCCATTTGTTGTATATGCTGATTTTGAAACTATTCTGAAACCAGTACATACAAATGAACCGAACCCTACTCACTCTTATACTAATCGAACTTATAAACACGAACCGTATGCTTTCTCATATCTCATAAAGTGTTCTTTCGATGATTCGATTTCAAAACATGTTTTATATAGGGGTATTGATGCATGTAAAGTGTTCGTTGAAAACTTGGAGGCTGATGTTACCACCATTTACCATAAATATTTGAAAAATGTTATTCCAATGACTCCCTTAACTATTGAGGAAGAACGTGACTTTCAAAATGCCACCACTTGTTCTATATGTGGAAAAAGATTTGAAGAGAGTGATGTTAGAGTTCGAGATCATTGTCACCTGACTGGTAAAAAAAGAGAAAAGGGGGCAGCACATGCATCTTGTAACTTGAATTACAAACTGCCCAATTTCATTCCGATTATTTTCCACAATCTCAGTGGATATGATTGTCACTTATTCATAAAGGAATTATGTTCTGACGAAAGTAAAGTTGACGTCATCGCTCAAACTAAAGAGAATTATATATCCTTCACAAAACATCTATTCATGGGAGAAAGTTTGGAGCGAGATGGGCGGGAAAAAAAAAATATTTCTAAAATTGCGATTTATTGATAGTTTGAAATTCATGTCGGCTTCCCTTCAAGAACTCGGTGATAACCTGGGTGAAGAGCAGTTAGTGGGGATGAGAAAATATTTTCCGGAGAATGATAAATTTGAGTTGATGAGACAAAAAGGTGTTTTTCCCTATAGCTTTATCGACAACGTGGATAAATTGAAATATTCTAGTATACCATCGAAAGCTGATTTTTATGATAAGTTAAATGAAAAACATATTTCTGACGTTGACTATGAGAGAGTGAGCAAGGTATGGAATCTGTTCAATTGTTCTGATTTAGGTGAATATTCTGATATATATTTAAAAAGTGATGTCCTTTTGTTGTGTGACATTTTCGAAAATTTTAAAGAAATGAGTTTAAAAACATATGAATTGGATCCTGCCCATTATTTCACATCTCCAGGTCTTTCTTGGGATGCTATGTTAAAGTATACGGATGAAAAGTTAGAATTATTACTCTTATACTAATCGAACTTATAAACACGAACCGTATGCTTTCTCATATCTCATGAAGTGTTCTTTCGATGATTCGATTTCAAAACATGTTTTATATAGGGGTATTGATGCATGTAAAGTGTTCGTTGGAAACTTGGAGGCTGATGTTACCACCATTTACCATAAATATTTGAAAAAATGTTATTCCAATTACTCCCTTAACTATTGGGGAAGAACGTGACTTTCAAAATGCCACCACTTGTTCTATATGTGGAAAAAGATTTGAAGAGAGTGATGTCAAAGTTCGAGATCATTGTTACCTGACTGGTGAAAAAAGAGAAAAGGGGGCAGCACATGCATCTTGTAACTTGAATTACAAACTGCCCAATTTCATTCCGATTATTTTCCACAATCTCAGTGGATATGATTGTCACTTATTCATAAAGGAATTATGTTCTGACGAAAGTAAAGTTGACGTCATCGCTCAAACTAAAGAGAATTATATATCCTTCACAAAACATCTATTCATGGGAGAAAGTTTGGAGCGAGATGGGCGGAAAAACAAAATATTTCTAAAATTGCGATTTATTGATAGTTTGAAATTCATGTCGGCTTCCCTTCAAGAACTCGGTGATAACCTGGGTGAAGAGCAGTTAGTGGGGATGAGAAAATATTTTCCGGAGAATGATAAATTTGAGTTGATGAGACAAAAAGGTGTTTTTTCCTATAGCTTTATCGACAACGTGGATAAATTGAAATATTCTAGTATACCATCGGAAGCTGATTTTTATGATGAGTTAAATGAAAAACATATTTCTGACGTTGACTATGAGAGTGAGCAAGGTATGGAATCTGTTCAATTGTTCTGATTCAGGTGAATATTCTGATATATATTTAAAAAGTGATGTCCTTTTGTTGTAAAAACACTTGACATAGTCAGTGGGCATACTTGAAGACTGGCGTTAAATCAAATCATCTTTCGAACAATCTAGTCAGGCCAGTCTCAAATCACCTACACAGTAGGTTTCGGCTGGCACCTGTCAGAAAACAACTACTCCCCTGGCTAATACCACGAAGGGCATTGAATTATATCCGACCAGGTGCCAGTGCAGGTTTCTTCACAGAAGTAAATCCTGCATTCGCTTTCGTCGATACAAATGAAGAAATTGATTTTCAATTATAGGGACAGACACACTTGCAGACCGGTTTCGGGCTATACGGCCACTCGTCAGTGCAAGGCAGTGCCATCATCAACATAAAGTCGATGATTTCCCATAATTAAAAATCAAACTCCTACACGAGTATCAAGCCCCGGCCAAAGCTGATGCGAACAACGAAGTTATTACGCCATCTACCAATGGACGAGGATTCCAAAAGCAAACCGAATTTGCCCATTCCTCCTGCGAGGAAAATGTAAAAACACTTGACATAGTCAGTGGGCATACTCGAAGACTGGCGTTAAATCAAATCATCTTTCGAACAATCTGTTCAGGCCAGTCTCAAATCACCTACACAGTAGGTTTCGGCTGGCACCTGTCAGAAAACAACTACTCCCCTGGCTAATACCACGAAGGGCATTGAATTATATCCGACCAGGTGCCAGTGCAGGTTTCTTCACAGAAGTAAATCCTGCATTTGCTTTCGTCGATACAAATGAAGAAATTGATTTTCAATCATAGGGACGGACACACTTGCAGACCGGTTTCGGGCTATTCGGCCACTCGTCAGTGCAAGGCAGTGCTATCATCAACATAAAGTCGATGATTTCCCATAATTAAAACTCAAACTCCTACACGAGCCCGAAACCGGTCTGCAAGTGTGTCCGTCCCTAAAATTGAAAATCAATTTCTTCATTTGTATCGACGAAAGCAAATGCAGGATTTACTTCTGTGAAGAAACCTGCACTGGCACCTGGTCGGATATAATTCAATGCTCTTCGTGGTATTAGCCAGGGGAGTAGTTGTTTTCTGACAGGTGCCAGCCGAAACCTACTGTGTAGGTGATTTGAGACTGGCCTGAACAGATTGTTCGAAAGATGATTTGATTTAACGCCAGTCTTCAAGTATGCCCACTGACTATGTCAAGTGTTTTTACATTTTCCTCGCAGGAGGAATGGGCAAATTCGGTTTGCTTTTGGAATCCCTCGTCCATTGGTAGATGGCGTAATAACTTCGTTGTTCGCATCAGCTTTGGCCGGGGCTTGATACTCGTGTAGGAGTTTGATTTTTAATTATGGGAAATCATCGACTTTATGTTGATGATGGCACTGCCTTGCACTGACGAGTGGCCGAATAGCCCGAAACCGGTCTGCAAGTGTGTCCGTCCCTATAATTGAAAATCAATTTCTTCATTTGTATCGACGAAAGCAAATGCAGGAATTACTTCTGTGAAGAAACCTGCACTGGCACCTGGTCGGATATAATTCAATGCCCTTCGTGGTATTAGCCAGGGGAGTAGTTGTTTTCTGACAGGTGCCAGCCGAAACCTACTGTGTAGGTGATTTGAGACTGGCCTGAACAGATTGTTCAAAAGATGATTTTCCTTTTGTTGTGTGATATTTTTGAAAATTTTAGAGAAATGAGTTTAAAAACATATAAATTGGATCCTGCCCATTATTTCACATCTCTAGGTCTTTCTTGGGATGCTATGTTGAAGTATACGGATGTAGAGTTAGAATTATTAACTGATATCGACATGGTGAATTTTTTCCAAAAGGGTATTCGAGGAGGTGTGAGTCAGTGTTCAGAAAGAAAGCATATTGCAAATAATCAGTTTCTACCAAATTACAAATCTGATGAACCTTCATCTTTCATCATGTATTTAGATGCTTCAAACCTATATGGTCATAATGTCCCAATCACTTCTAACTGGAGGATTTACTTGGATGACTCCGAACGAAATTGATCAATTAGATAGTATTCCTGATGATAGTCCTCATGGGTACGTTCTGGAGGTTGATGTGCATTATCCCACAGAACTGCATGATCAACATGCGGATTTACCTTTTCTTGTTGAAAGTATCATTCCACCTGGTTCAAGTTCAAAAATACCTGAACTGATACCTAACTTGTATGATAAAAAGAAATATATTGTTCATTATAGGAATTTGAAACAGGCTATCCGTAATGGTTTGATGGTTATAAAGACACATAGAGTTCTCAGATTCAATCAATCTCTATGGTTGGAAAAATATATTGATTTAAATACAGAGTTGAGAAATAAGGCTAAGAATAAATTCGAGAAGAATTATTTCAAACTCAATGTAAATTCCATATTCGGTAAGACCTGCGAAAACGCCAATAAAAGAGAAGATATCCGACTTATTACTCATTGGGAATCTAAAGGAAGGAGGACCGGTGCTAATATGTTGATAGCTCGTCCTTTTTTTGAAACAGTGGCCATATTTTCCGAGGATTTTGTAGCTATACATATGGATAATGTGAAGGTTAACTATAACAAACCATTGTATCTCGGATTTTGTATATTGGATATGTCTAAAACTGTTATATATGATTTTTTCTACGATGTCATTAAAAAACATTATGGATCTAACGCTTTCCTCCTTTATACCGATACAGATTCGTTAATATTGAAAATTGAGACTGAAAACTTTTATTAATTCATGATTGAAAATATTGACAAATTTGATACTTCCCATTACAGTTTAGATAATGAGTTCAATTTGCCAGTTAGCAAATCGGTGGTTGGGAAAATGAAAGATGAACTTCCCAATGACCCAATCATCAGTTTCTATGGCACGGGTGCTAAAGCTTATCATGTCAAATCCGTATCTGATGAGATGAAAAAAGCTAAAGGTATCAAAAAGTCTGTTGTATGGAGTCAAATTTCAATTGATGATTATATAAAAGTTGTTGAAACAGGTGGTATAATTCTACGAAAGATGAATGTATTCAGAAGTGATTTACATGACATGTATACACTGATGTGTAATAAAGTCGCACTCTCACACAAGGACGATAAGCGGTTTATAATTCCACATACGACAAAGACATTACCATGGGGTCACAGTGACATAGAATTTTATCAAACCAGTCCTGAAGAGAACTTAAAAATTGTTTTGAAGACTTTAAAATCTGATAACAGCATGCGAGAAGATAATTTAGATGATCTCATAAAATTATTGGAAGAGCAATGTGATAAATAACGATAGAGTTCTTGTTCGGTACAGATTGTGACTGGAAATTTCATTCAACCATTTAAAATTGTATTCAAATGTCTTCATTGTACTACTTCATATATTCCGTTCAATTTTATTTATTTATTGAAAGCAATTCAAACAGGTTCATTGAACCTAATTACATGAATTGACTACAACATATTTTGTGCCTACTTAGAATAAGTCATTTTCCTATATAACTAAATCAACTTAAAATTAGTTCTCTTAGTTTCAAATTATATTTGAACAGATAGTGATATCAATGAATAATAATGTTGAGAGAGAGAAAAAACATTGGAATTGAAAGTATTCACACTTTCAATTAACTGATCAAACGAGAAAAAGAAATAGAATAAAACCCTGACCAAAAGATAACATATTCATTCGAGAAATTGGCTGAAACATGGAATAAGTATGTGGAGTAACTGAGTTGTCAAGTAACAGACTGAAATTAAAAAAATATATAAAAAATTATAGAAATTCAATTTTTTTTATGTGAGATCGAAAAGTATTGTAATTAGTATCGAATATATCAATTTGAACTTCATGAGCAAATTTGTTAAATGTTGCACACATGAGGTCAAGTATATTCGGAGTTCTTGGAATATGAAAAAGAATATTTCTGGGGCGAACCATAACAGGTGGTACATGAATTTTTATTTCGGAAAGAAGGTACGAATTTACCACTCTTTCTGATAATACTTTGAAAACAAATATGATTTTTTGCACTATACGCCTCTCTGTTAATCTTTCAATTTCGAATTCTTTTCTGTATGGTTCATAGGATGAGTATCCTGGGCTTTTTCGATATTTTTTAAAATACAGGTAAGAAATAAACTTATTTTGCACAGTTTCTATTGATTTGTTTTTATTAGATGCAGATGGGTCCCAAATGATAGATGCATATTCTAGACGTGAACGGACTATGGATGTGTATAAAAGCTTAATTGTTTTTACATTTTTAAACTCCTGTGTCATGCGTTTTAGAAAACCTA
This sequence comes from Zygogramma bicolorata, assembly GCA_032362365.1. Classification (NCBI taxonomy): domain Eukaryota; kingdom Metazoa; phylum Arthropoda; class Insecta; order Coleoptera; family Chrysomelidae; genus Zygogramma; species Zygogramma bicolorata. Next base: position 6,499 of record JAVJAQ010005291.1, read on the forward strand.
ACAGTTTCAGGGCATTTGCAACAATAGAAGAAATGTGTTTGTCAAATTTCAAAGTACTCTGAAAAGTTATTCCTAGGTCTACAGTCTCTGTGAGTCTGATAATACTCGAATTACCAATACTATAACTGTACTCAACTATATTTTTCGACTTACTGTAGGACATTATTGTGCACTTACTCAGATTTAGAGGTAATTTGTTTTCAATTGTCCATTCATACAGTATTTTCAGATCTTCATTCAACTGTTCGAACTCAAGGGTGTTATTTACATTATTGTAAATTTTACAATCATCCGCATACATGAGACACTTTGCTGCAATTGTCTTGGGAAGGTCATTTATAAAAATGATAAAAAGAAGAGGTCCAAGGTTAGACCCCTGCGGAACTCCAGACCTTGCCAAAAACCATTTTGAGTTTTCACCCCGAAATTTAACTGTCTGATACCTTCCTTGAACGTAACTAGTCATAAGGTTCAGTAGATTGTCACTAAAGCCATATGTTGCTAATTTATCAATAAGAGCATCGTGGTTTACCTTATCAAATGCTTTAGCGAAATCCAGGTACAAGCAATCCACCTGATTTCCACTCTTCATCATATCCGCAACGTTGCAGGTGAAAGTAACTAAATTAGATTCCACTGACCTGTTCCTCATGAAACCATGCTGTGTTTCTGACAAGATGTTTTTCATGTGCCAATACATTTTTTCGTGTAGAATGCATTCAAACAACTTTGCAATGCCATTCAAGATAGCTATTGGCCTATAATTGGATATATCATTCCTATCGTTATTTTTATGTATTGGTGTGAGTTTTGTGAGTTTGAAAAGATCAGGAAATGATTCATGATCTAAACATCTTTGAAATATCAATAGTAATGGATATAATAAATAATCTTTACATGCTTTGAGCAAATAGAAAGGAATATTATCAGGTCCAGCTGAACGTTTAGGTTTGAGTTTCTTGAAAGCCATATTCATGTCTACAACAGATATATGAGTGAATTTCAATATCCCAAAATTACTAGTATTTTGTGCGATATTCCTCCTTCCATATGTAGATTTCTCACCATATACTGACGCGAAATAATCTGCAAAAGCATTTGATATTCTCTCCGGATCATCAGTGTTTTCCCCTTCTATAATAAAGCTATTATTTGTAATGTTTTTACTTTTTCTAGAATTTATAAAATTCCAAAACACATTAGGCGAATCAATAATCGACTTTTCAATATCTCGAATATAACCATTATGGGCTTTTTTGATATCTTTTTTCAGCTCAGCTCTCAATCTTTTGAAATTAATCAGACTTTCCAATGATTCAGTTTTACTCCTCCTAAAATATTCCTTCTGCTTGAGTTTATTTTTGATTTCATGTGTGAACCAAGGAGGAAAGGATTTTTTTTTGTTTCTACCCTGATTTAGTTTCGGAACACATATATCAAATATATTATAAATTTGTTTATAAAAATATTCTACTTGATCATTTATATTACTTAAATAACCCAACTCAGACCAATCTATTTTATCAAGTAATTCAACCAATAGAGAGAAATTTGCTGCCTTGAAGTTATAACATTCCTTGGGTAGATGATAATTATTTTTAAATTTGTTTTTTTTCCTCTCAAATTCCACGACCAAGGCTGGGTGTCGCTTATCTATTGGAACTAAAGGCATGGTTTCATTCAGAACAGATACTTCAAAACTACTCAATATTAAATCTAGAGTTTTGTTATCTGAGTTAACCACATTGTTATATGATTTCAGATCATATACATCTAATAGAGTGTTTATAGCATTCATGATTTGATTATTACAATATTTTCCAGTAAAATTGCAGTTTGATCCAGTCATGGTAGGAATATTAAAATCACCGAGGATTATGATACGCGTATTATCTGAAAGATTATTACTGATCACATCAAATAAATCAACAAACTCTCTATATATATATTTTATGTACCGTTTCAAAAATGTTGTTAGTAAATTGTTTGAAAACAATTCTTGTTTACTTTGACAACCCTCTCCAATCCTAATAATATACCCACAAATTCACTTTTTCATGTTCGGAACTCTATCTGACATCATAGTTTTCACATTTTCACATGTATATTGAATGTTGTTTTTTTTTCATGTTTAGAATCACCCACGATGACTGCCTCAAACCTCGCTGAGGAGCAACACTCCGAAAGGGTGGTCATCCACGAGAACATTGTGGTTCAGCCTGCTACAGCCGCAACATTGGAGGAGGTTCCACATGTGGCTACTTCATCTTTGAGCGAAGCCCCACCTGTTGCAACAGTATCGATACCGCTAAGTGATTTCTTCCAAAGATTCAACCCCATCGATGAATTCTTCCCGTCACCCACTCTTGACTTGGTTGAGGAGGGCGAGTATTCAAATCTTGGACTGTCTGAGGGAGTTGAGTTACCAATTCTCAACAACTCGATGTTGGTTGATTTGATCTCGGCAGAAGAGTATGTGAAAAGTCAGAATAAGTTGAATCTACCGTCGCTGAAACTTTCTAATTCTGAAGAAGAGTTCAAATTGAGCAACAGTCAAGGGAGTTGTAGACGAAAGAGGAAAACTGTTAGAAAGGTGTCTGAAGTTGATGGAGAACGGCGGAAGAAGCAGAAATCAGCTACCACTCTAGTATTACCACAATCTGCAAACTCTGAAGATGAGTTTGAAACTCCTTCAAAGAGTCAACGCAGTTATAGGCAACAGAGTAAAATAAACGGGCAGGGGCAGAAACCCGTCATGGGTGAACCATCGTTACAATCTGCAAACTCTGAAGATGAGTTTGAAACTCCTTCAAAGAGTCAACGCAGTTATAGGCAACGGAGTGAAATAAACGGACAGGGGCAGAAACCAGTCATGGGTAAACCATCGTTACAATCTGCGAACTGTGATGATGAGTTTGAGATATCATCAAACAGGCGAAAATATGGGTCGAAGAGTGAAGTAGTTGTTGTTAATAACGCAACAAAAAAAAAGACAAAAGGGTTGGAGTGAATAGTGCGCAGACACCTCCAACATTAATGAAGACTTGTCTGAGACTTGTCTGTTTTGTAATATAACTATACCAAGTAATCAGATGAATGCCCATAAAAGAACTCTAACACATGAAGCAAATGCATGTGTGCAATTCAGAGATGGTATAAAAGTAATCAACAGTGTTTTCGAAGGTAGAATTGTAACCTACAGGTTGGAAAGCCGAAACCACAACACAGATTACCCTACATTCTTCAATGGAATGAAACAAAAAGTTTTAAGATTACCTGGTGAAGTGTTGGTAATTCACCATACCATAAAAGTAAATGCAGATATATTTTCACGTTATTTCTTACATACTCAAGATGTATCGGCAGTTAAAACACTGTGATCATTGATCAAGCAACTGATTCAGAAACGTATTACAACACTTTTGTGGATGGAATAACAGGTCAAACAATGGAATTCAATGAGAAAGATTCAGGTATGTTAATCATTCACATTGATAGACTCTGAATGAAAACAAAACATTTTTTTTGTAGGGTGGACTATCGAGAGAATAATGTATTTGGACATAAATGTTAACAAGTATAGTCCGATGAGAGGGTCATCATTTATCAAGTTGCCAAAGCCTATTGAGGACAAGAAAGCTGTGATAAATGTGAAGAATGAGGACAATTACTACTTTGGGTGGGCTGTAACTTCAGCATTATATCCTACCGATAAACAACCCTGCGAAGTTTCATCATACCCACCATTCTCCAACGCATTAAACGTGGCAGGTATGAAATTTCCAGTTGAGTTGAAAGACATTTCAAATTTTGAATTAATGGAAAATTGCTCTATCAATGTTTATGGGCTTGAAAGTATTTACAAAAAATGTAAAATAGTTTATGAAGTTATTGGCCCATTGTACTTTACAAAACGTAGGCAAATCAATAGACATGTAAACCTTTCACTTATCACAGATGATTCCGGTAATAGTCATTATTGTTGGATAAAAAATTTATCGAGATTAGTATCATCACTGATATCAGTACACAGTCACAAAAAATATTTCTGTGATGGTTGCTTAATGAATTTTAGTACTGAGAGGCATTTATCACAACATCAATTGAATGATTGTAACCATATTTCGACAACGACACCCACAACCAATTTGAGGGTTGATAAATTTGGGAAAAGTATACCCGAGAATATCTTGAAGTTTGAAAATATTGAGAAACAATTGAAAGTTCCATTTGTTGTATATGCTGATTTTGAAACTATTCTGAAACCAGTACATACAAATGAACCGAACCCTACTCACTCTTATACTAATCGAACTTATAAACACGAACCGTATGCTTTCTCATATCTCATAAAGTGTTCTTTCGATGATTCGATTTCAAAACATGTTTTATATAGGGGTATTGATGCATGTAAAGTGTTCGTTGAAAACTTGGAGGCTGATGTTACCACCATTTACCATAAATATTTGAAAAATGTTATTCCAATGACTCCCTTAACTATTGAGGAAGAACGTGACTTTCAAAATGCCACCACTTGTTCTATATGTGGAAAAAGATTTGAAGAGAGTGATGTTAGAGTTCGAGATCATTGTCACCTGACTGGTAAAAAAAGAGGAAAGGGGAGCAGCACATGCATCTTGTAACTTGAATTACAAACTGCCCAATTTCATTCCGATTATTTTCCACAATCTCAGTGGATATGATTGTCACTTATTCATAAAGGAATTATGTTCTGACGAAAGTAAAGTTGACGTCATCGCTCAAACTAAAGAGAATTATATATCCTTCACAAAACATCTATTCATGGGAGAAAGTTTGGAGCGAGATGGGCGGAAAAAAAAATATTTCTAAAATTGCGATTTATTGATAGTTTGAAATTCATGTCGGCTTCCCTTCAAGAACTCGGTGATAACCTGGGTGAAGAGCAGTTAGTGGGGATGAGAAAATATTTTCCGGAAAATGATAAATTTGAGTTGATGAGACAAAAAGGTGTTTTTCCCTATAGCTTTATCGACAACGTGGATAAATTGAAATATTCTAGTATACCATCGAAAGCTGATTTTTATGATAAGTTAAATGAAAAACATATTTCTGACGTTGACTATGAGAGTGAGCAAGGTATGGAATCTGTTCAATTGTTCTGATTTAGGTGAATATTCTGATATATATTTAAAAAGTGATGTCCTTTTGTTGTGTGATATTTTCGAAAATTTTAAAGAAATGAGTTTAAAAACATATGAATTGGATCCTGCCCATTATTTCACATCTCCAGGTCTTTCTTGGGATGCTATGTTAAAGTATACGGATGAAAAGTTAGAATTATTAACTGATATCGACATGGTGAATTTTTTCCAAAAGGGTATTCGAGGAGGTGTGAGTCAGTGTTCAGAAAGAAAGCATATTGCAAATAATCAGTTTTTACCAAATTACAAATCTGATGAACCTTCATCTTTCATCATGTATTTAGATGCTTCAAACCTATATGGTCATAATGTCCCAATCACTTCTAACTAGAGGATTTACTTGGATGACTCCGAACGAAATTGATCAATTAGATAGTATTCCTGATGATAGTCCTCATGGGTACGTTCTGGAGGTTGATGTGCATTATCCCACAAAACTGCATGATCAACATGCGGATTTACCTTTTCTTGTTGAAAGTATCATTCCACCTGGTTCAAGTTCAAAAATACCTGAACTGATACCTAACTTGTATGATAAAAAGAAATATATTGTTCATTATAGGAATTTGAAACAGGCTATCCGTAATGGTTTGATGGTTATAAAGACACATAGAGTTCTCAGATTCAATCAATCTCTATGGTTGGAAAAATATATTGATTTAAATACAGAGTTGAGAAATAAGGCTAAGAATAAATTCGAGAAGAATTATTTCAAACTCAATGTAAATTCCATATTCGGTAAGACCTGCGAAAACGTCAATAAAAGAGAAGATATCCGACTTATTACTCATTGGGAATCTAAAGGAAGGAGGACCGGTGCTAATATGTTGATAGCTCGTCCTTTTTTTAAAACAGTGGCCATATTTTCCGAGGATTTTGTAGCTATACATATGGATAATGTGAAGGTTAACTATAACAAACCATTGTATCTCGGATTTTGTATATTGGATAAGTCTTAAACTGTTATATATGATTTCTTCTACGATTATAAAAGGTACGATAGGTGTACTTCGAATGTGGGAGAACTTAGAACACGAATTTGATTAAATAAGTTTAATATGTGACCGGAACGTTATAACACGGCAGTGCTCTATATTCTAATTCTAACGAATCTTATCAACTGTTGTCCCTCGACGCCTTGACCTTTCCGGTCAGCAGGTAGTTTTGCAGGGGTCGTGGCACGTCAGGGCCGGTGTTAGGGCGTTTGTTACAGTCTCCCCCCCTGGCCTCGAACTCGCCTCGAGGAGGGGCCAGTACTCTGGTCAGTCTTCTTTCTGGACGACTTCGGGGGTCGTCCCCGTTTGCGCAGGGGGCGCACAGGCGTTTCTTCCTCGCAGTTGGTAGCGTGCGTCAAGGAGGATACATGGTAAACTCCTATCGGTATCTCCGGATCGATCGGATCGGCGATTTCGAAACTAACAGGTGATACCTTTCTTCGTATAAGGTAAGGTCCATCCCTTCTTGGGAGGAACTTGGCGGTGATGCCCTTTTGGGCATTGCTCAGGGCATGCGTATGTACCCATACCCGATCTCCGACATCATACGGATATGGATTACATCTATTGGCGTCAGCATATTCTTTATGACGGTCTTGGGTCTTCTCGTTTACAGCCTTTGCTTCATGCCAGGTGGCTGCAATTTTTCTCAAATATGGGGTTATTTGGGGAATGAAGTTGTCATTATTCGCGATGGCTCGGAAATCGTTCTTAACGTCATCGGGAGTACGTAACTCTCTTCCGAAAGACAAGAATGCTGCGGTATTTCCTGTTGATTCGCTCCAGGCGGTATTCATGGCAAAACGAATAGTAGGAATTTTGTCGGGCCACGAGCGATGATCATTTCCGACGAGGATGGCAAGCCTAGGTTTAAGATCTCGGTTTTTCCTTTCCACCATATTAGCAGACGGGTGGTAAAGGGGAGTGAAAGTCTCCTTGATATCCAGGACGTAACATGCTTGCTGCATGACTGCAGACACGAACTGTACTCCATTATCGCTGATTATTTTTCGAGGTAGTCCATACCGGAAAAATACCTCGTTGATGAGTGTAGTGGCACACTCTTCTGCGGTTGCCTGTTGGAGGGCAAATAGTTCTACCCATTTGGTGGAAACATCTTCGATAATAAATATCCACCTTTCTCCCTTCGGTCCTTCTGGGAGTGGACCAAACAGGTCGATGGCAAGAGTTTCGAATCTTTGGGCATATACGGGTGTCCGAAGGAGACCTCCAGGTTTTTGGTTGGTGGCCTTATATCTTTGACACTCGGGACACTTGCTGATGTATTCTGCAATGAACCGTCGCATGCCAGGAAAGTAGTACCTTTTGGCTATTCGTTGTAAGGGTCGTTCAACACCATAATGCGCAGCTTCAGGAGCGTCATGGTACTCTTGCAGTATCTTCACTCTTTCGTGATTTGGCACTAATATTTGTGCTTCTTCTTCTCCTTCTTCAGGTGAGTAACGGTGCAGTACTCCTTGGGATAGCAAATAACCACGATCTGTCCATTTAACAAAATCGTCACTTTCGGTATCTTCGAAGCTTTTGATTATTTTGGCAAGGTCAGGATCCTTCAATTGTTCGTTACGGACGTCTTCTACGGTCCTGTGGGGAAGTTCTATTATGACTTCACATATATCACAAGCTTCACTGTATTCATGTTGACAGGGAGGTCGTGATAGGGTGTCAGCTACAACATTCCTTTTTCCAGGTAGATACTCAATTTTTAAATCGTATCCTTGGACCAGTAAGGCCCATCTTGCAAGCCTACCTGTGGGCGACTTCAAGGTCAGCAGCCATCTAAGTGGTTGATGATCACTTTGGATAGTTACAGGAGAACCTTCAATGTAGCCACGGAATTTATCTAGAGCCCATACAACGGCTAGAGCTTCCCTCTCAGATGTTGAATAATTTCTCTCTGCTGCATTCAACAAACGGCTAGCATACTCTACAGGGTGCTCTTCCTCTCCTTCCCCTTGCAAAAGGACGGCACCAAGCGCATAACTACTCGCATCTGTTCGAATCACATAGGGTTTTGCTTCATCAATCTGACGTAAGATTGGGGCATTCGTAAGCAGCTGCTTTAGTTTTTCAAATGAGGCTTGTTGCTCTGCAGACCATTTCCAAATAGATTTTTTTTTGTTAGATCACTCAGTGGGCGAGACACTTCGGCAAAATTCTCCACAAAGCGTCGATACCAACTGGCCGTTTGTAAAAATGATTGTACTTCTTTAACATTTCGCGGCGGTTGTCGATTAGCAATAGCAGAAGTCTTTTCTGGATCTACCGAGATTCCATGAGGGGTTATATAATGTCCAATGTATTTGACTTTCGAACACGCAAATACACACTTTTTCCGATTCGCGCACAGTTTGAACTGATCTAGTCTATCAAAGACGGCTTTTAAATCGTTCAAATGTTCATCGAAAGAGCCGGATAGCAGTATTATATCGTCTAAATAGCATAATATGAGCACACTGCTAATACCACGACGAAAATGGTCCATTAGTCTTTGGAAAGTCATTGGAGCCCCTTTTAGACCAAACGGGGTCCGCAAATAGCGAAACGTTCCGAACGGAGTAACGAAAGCGGTCTTGTCCCGATCAGACTCGGCTACGCGCACTTGACGATAACCGGATTTTAAGTCAATAGTCGACATCATAAATGTTTTCTTTGCCGCGTGCAGTAGATCGTCCATCCGTGGTAATGGATAGGAGTCAGTTATCGTTATAGCATTCAATTTGCGATAATCCACGCACAATCTTGTTCCACCATCCTTTTTTGGCACCAACACGACCGGAGCTGCCCACGCACTCTCGCATTCTTCGATAATACCCTGTTCTAGAAGACTATCGAGCTCGGCCTTCAGCGTTTCTTTCTTGGCTGGAGACAATCGATATGGCGGTAAAGCGATCGGAGCATGATTTCCTGTGTTTATCTGATGTTCTGCATAAGGGGTTGGCTCTCCCCCCATTTGGAAGGTACTCTTTCTGGCTTTCAAGAATTGGTTGAGGCGGGTCTTCTCGTTTTCGGAGAGCATCGTGCCCTCGTCCGCTCTCAAGTTTTCACACGTGGAAATGTCTACCTGCGCTTCGATAGGCTGCTCGAATAGTAGTTGGTAAGGTGTACCAATGTCTGCGAAATGCCACACTTTATTGTATATATCTAAAATAATTTTAGCTTCTGTCAAGAAATCGATACCTAGTAATGTTTTACTTGGCGAATTTGGGAAGATTATGAACTTGGTAGGTACGGTTTTAATGCCCAATTTTACATCTACCGAAGCAGTCAATACATTTTCATTCCTACCATTTCCATCAGCAAATTTAACAAAAATGTTTTCTTCGTTGAAGCGTTGGCCTTTATTTTTCAAGAGATTATACAGCGTGATACCAGCAACACTTTGTTTAGCCCCTGTATCGATCAATCCAAGGCCATTATGACCTAGTATGTTAATATGAATAATAGGTCTTGGTTGTGGGCATACAAGTGTATCCAAAGAAAAGAAATCCAGCGACGACGTTTCTATGCCTGTGCAAACTGGGCAGTTTGATCGGATGAAACCTTGTTTTCCACATCCATAACATGCAACTGGGGTACTCAGGGTTGGTAAAGGCTTAGACGAATTAATGGTGGATGCGCCGGGAGTAGAATGTGTACGGGGTGCGTCTGCACTCGAAGTACTTGAATAAGAAGTAGTCTGACCCTTAGATTGTTGAGTCAGGAGCTTACGACATTCTTCCTTACTGTGTCCAGGAATTCGACAATAACTACAGCGAATCCGCTTGTGACCATTGTCACGTACTTGATGAGATTCCTCTCTCTTAACAATCGATACCTCAAGAGCATCCTCAACCTCACGGGCTGCCCTCAATAAGTCGTTGAATGTTTTCACTGTCTCGCGAGAGATCTTTTGTCTGACGTTTTTATGTAGAAGGCCGTAAACCATATCGAGTTGTACGTTTTCTGTCAAAGTACCGGGCTCTAACTGAGCCAAGATCGACCTACATTTGCATATAAAAACATCTACAGAAGTTTTGATGTCTTGCTCATAAGAAAAAAGCTCTCTATACACGCGATATGCTGGTTTTTTCGGGCCAAAAGTTATTCTTAACAAATTTACGGCTTCTGCCCAAGTAGAAATAGTATCTTTCACCCCTTGATACCATTTAGCTGCGAAGTCATCGAGAAGCATTGGAAGTCCCCGAAAAGTATTTTCTTCCGAAACTTGTGCACAATCTTTATAAATTTCAACGGCGTTTATGAACGCATTCACATCACCATCTATTTTACCATCGAATCGAGAAGGACATTTCGAGAGATTACCTCTCAATGGCTGTTCATTTCTAACCGAAATTTGGGATAAAAGTTGTTGAAACTGTTCGTTCGTAAGCACTACGTTTGATGAATTCATTTCAGTAGAATTATTCATATTCACACTCGGAGCTGAATCCTTCTCTGGAGCACTCGCGGAATATTGTTCAGCAATATTATTTTGTATGCGCACCGAACGCAAAAAATACGAATGTCCTGTCTCCGTTGTGTAACGAATTGGCGGGAGGATTAACAAGAAATTGTGTACTTACAGAGTTGCTGCTTTATTTTATACTTTCTTTGACTTGTACCTGGACCTGAGATGCTGCATATACTCCCAAAAGCACTAAATTACGCACTTCACAAAGTCCGGTAACCGTATTCAAAGGTCTTTTCAAACTATTGTCAGTAGTATCGTTTCTAGTCCGTGATTGTTGAACCCGAAATCTAGTTACGATTTCCACTGTATACAGGAAAGCAATAAAACCGAGTCTTTTCGTCACTAAACAATGAATCGGCGCGAACCGTGATCGAAAGCAAGGTTTTTTGTCGGAGAGTTCACTTTTTCCGCGAAAACAACCGTTGCACACACTAAACTGCAAATTTTACGTGAACTAGCCCTAGTTGGAGCGCCAATATAAAAGGTACGATAGGTGTACTTCGAATGTGGGAGAACTTAGAACACGAATTTGATTAAATAAGTTTAATATGTGACCGGAACGTTATAACACGGCAGTGCTCTATATTCTAATTCTAACGAATCTTATCAACTGTTGTCCCTCGACGCCTTGACCTTTCCGGTCAGCAGGTAGTTTTGCAGGGGTCGTGGCACGTCAGGGCCGGCGTTAGGGCGTTTGTTACACGATGTCATTAAAAAACATTATGGATCTAACGCTCTCCTCCTTTATACCGATACAGATTCGTTAGTATTGAAAATTGAGACTGAAAACTTTTATTAATTCATGATTGAAAATATTGACAAATTTGATACTTCCAATTACAGTTTAGATAATGAGTTCAATTTGCCAGTTAGCAAATCGGTGGTTGGGAAAATGAAAGATGAACTTCCCAATGACCCAATCATCAGTTTCTATGGCACGGGTGCTAAAGCTTATCATGTCAAATCCGTATCTGATGAGATGAAAAAAGCTAAAGGTATCAAAAAGTCTGTTGTATGGAGTCAAATTTCAATTGATGATTATATAAAAGTTGTTGAAACAGGTGGTATAATTCTACGAAAGATGAATGTAGTCAGAAGTGATGTACATGACATGTATACACTGATGTGTAATAAAGTCGCACTCTCACACAAGGACGATAAGCGGTTTATAATTCCACATACGACAAAGACATTACCATGGGGTCACAGTGACATAGAATTTTATCAAACCAGTCCTGAAGAGAACTTAAAAATTGTTTTGAAGACTTTAAAATCTGATAACAGCATGCGAGAAGATAATTCAGATGATCTCATAAAATTATTGGAAGAGCAATGTGATAAATAACGATAGAGTTCTTGTTCAGTACAGATCGTGACTGGAAATTTCATTCAACCATTTAAAATTGTATTCATTGTACTACTTCATATATTCCGTTTAATTTTATGTACCGTTTCAAAAATGTTGTTAGTAAATTGTTTGAAAACAATTCTTGTTTACTTTGACAACCCTCTCCAATCCTAATAATATACCCACAAATTCACTTTTTCATGTTCGGAACTCTATCTGACATCATAGTTTTCACATTTTCACATGTATATTGAATGTTGTTTTTTTTTTCATGTTTAGAATCACCCACGATGACTGCCTCAAACCTTGCTGAGGAGCAACACTCCGAAAGGGTGGTCATCCACGAGAACATTGTGGTTCAGCCTGCTACAGCCGCAACATTGGAGGAGGTTCCCTATGTGGCTACTTCATCTTTGAGCGAAGCCCCACCTGTTGCAACAGTATCGATACCGCTAAGTGATTTCTTCCAAAGATTCAACCCCATCGATGAATTCTTCCCGTCACCCACTCTTGACTTGGTTGAGGAGGGCGAGTATTCAAATCTTGGACTGTCTGAGGGAGTTGAGTTACCAATTCTCAACAACTCGATGTTGGTTGATTTGATCTCGGCAGAAGAGTATGTGAAAAGTCAGAATAAGTTGAATCTACCGTCGCTGAAACTTTCTAATTCTGAAGAAGAGTTCAAATTGAGCAACAGTCAAGGGAGTTGTAGACGAAAGAGGAAAACTGTTAGAAAGGTGTCTGAAGTTGATGGAGAACGGCGGAAGAAGCAGAAATCAGCTACCACTCTAGTATTACCACAATCTGCAAACTCTGAAGATGAGTTTGAAACTCCTTCAAAGAGTCAACGCAGTTATAGGCAACAGAGTAAAATAAACGGGCAGGGGCAGAAACCAGTCATGGGTGAACCATCGTTACAATCTGCAAACTCTGAAGATGAGTTTGAAACTCCTTCAAAGAGTCAACGCAGTTATAGGCAACAGAGTAAAATAAACGGACAGGGGCAGAAACCAGTCATGGGTAAACCATCGTTACAATCTGCGAACTGTGATGATGAGTTTGAGATATCATCAAACAGGCGAAAATATGGGTCGAAGAGTGAAGTAGTTGTTGTTGATACCGCAACAAAAAAAAAGACATCAGTAAAAAAACGTCAAAGCAGAAAGTGAAAAAGCAGTCTGGTACGATGAGCAAAGGGGAAAACAGTGTTGGGGTGTGCAGGTCCATCTTTTCCTCACACTGATAAACTTAGCGTTTATCGATGTGAGAAGAAAACACCTCATAGAGCATGGCCTCAACAATTGAAACCGGATATTGGATTCCAACTATCAGAGCAGGGGGCGGGATCACAACGATCGAGTTAGGGAGATGAGTCCCAGCGTTCAAAGCTGGATGTTGAATCCCAACTCGGATTGGATATTGTATCCCAACAATCAACGACCGAACCAGTGTTCGTAATGATGCCATCACCATGGCGAGTGGTAGAGAGGGAGATAGAGGTTCGGACAATGGTTGAGTCAGAGGTTGAGCAGGGTACTGAACCCCAACAACTCCATGCTGAAGTCATACCAATATCACCTCAGCCTATGGTACTAGAGACCGAGCATACTAGACCTATATCAACACCTACACCTGCTGCAATAGAGGCTGCCGATGTTTCATCACAATATGAGAAATTTTCGGATTTTTTGAATCATATGAAAGATGGAAGGCGGGAATATTCTGAGGCGGAGAAAAGAATTGTCGAATACAAAGCCCGAGAAACTGAACGCATTGCTAAAAAAGCACAATGTGATGTAGAAATTGAGGAATTGTATCGGCAAATTGAAGGAGCTGAACGTAAGAAGGCTGCTATCACTGCAGAGGAGGAAGAGGATAGAATGCATTCTCGAAAAGACTTGGCAACCCTAGCAAAGTGGGGACCTCGTTTGCAGCAGTGGTATACAGATATAACTCCTGAACTACCACTTCCACAACAAAATAATCTTCTCTTTGGATAATCTATTGAACTGTGAGGTATATATGTATATAAATATATATATATATATATATATATATATATATATATATATATATATATATATAATTGGTGTGTATTTGAAATATACGATTAATATGATAATTATATGATTTTTCTTTTATTCCAACTCGAAATATGAATTTTAACAACAATATATTTAATGTAATGTTATGTTGATTGTGCGTGTATCATCCTAAACTGTGCTGACACCTCATACCAGTATGCGTTAACTAAAATAATGCCATTGCATTACCCTCTTGTCAGCGTGACCATATTCAGTAGAAATCTACTTTCTTGCTAGACTTTCGACTCCAATCTGGTAGTTTTTGAGACATCTCTCGGTTATTTTTGCAAATATTACACAAAATAGGTTACTTCATATAGTATTTCCGTGCGCAGTGCGGCATCCAATAAACAATCTAGCGGAGAAAAAAGTAGGTTCAGTTCAAATCGTTTAGTAATTCCCATGTGCTAAGTTAGATTCTGCTCTTCAATAGTTTGTCTGTTATAGTCAAAATTGGGAGCGTTTTGTGTAATAAGCTTTCAACTAGTAGGTAAGTGAATTAAGAGCACAGTTTTCCATATTTGAAATTATATTCCTACTGGAGTCGTATTCAGTTCCAATGCAAGCCAACATTCCGTCCTTTTTCACCAGTTCAGTTTAAATTAATCTCTATATGAAAAATCCGCACTAATTTTTGGTGGCTTTATTAATTGTAGTCATATACTGCACAAAATAGTGTTACATTCATTGTGGTAATAACTCATGAAAGTTGTCTTGGAGAATATCGAATACACAGCAAGTGACAAATTAACTGTATCATCCCTATACACATTCTCAAATACTCTTGTTGGTGTGGTATCACGTATACACACCCAATTTCTTGTGGCATCAGTGCAACAAACAGGGATATAATATGCTCATAGTTTCATTGAAAAAGTGTACCTATCGTGATAAAACTAATACTCAATGTAACTGATTTTTTTTATTCTCCCAGTATTTCATATATGGAATAGGTTTCGAGGAGAGGTAGTCTTTCTGATATAACCCGATGAAATTTATTATTTTCGATAAAGTCTCATACATACGCAAATCCATTGTTGTTTTACAATACAACATGAGCGGCAACTTGTCAGGGATAGCCAAATCGTATGCTGAACGACAGTAAAAAAATTTTCATATACAGTTTGAAATTCTCTTCTCAAATGCGTAAAAAAAAACTCTGCTCTGGCAACAGTTTCAGGGGTACATAAAAGATTTGACACCATTGAGAATGATGAACTTGTGAAGTTTGCCGAGAGAAAGGACTGTAAAATGACTATTCCAGTTTAATTTTCGATTTTTTTCATTTTTACGGTTTTTTCAGTCCTCTATTTTTTGTGATAAATACAATTCGAGTTTTATTTTAGTCTAGAAATAAAATTATACTTTCCCACTATTTTATGAAATTTCAACTGACCAAGACGATTGGTTGGCATAAAATTTCTCTTTTCATCTTGAATGTGTTTGTCATTCGTTTGTGATATGAATATTTTTCATAATGTTTTTTTGTTTCAATTGTTTGTTACGATCTACTCCTGGGAAAGCAAGGTATATCTTGTCAGATTTGTTGTTATTAGTATCAATCGGTAAGATATGCCTCCAAAAATAAATACTTTGGGGGCGGCACACGGATCACGCCCTGGAATATAGTGTAGGGTTTATGGAAAACTTGGCACAACACATGTGTTGTGGAATGAAATAATACGTCAAATTTATTCCAAGGCCATACCTCCCCCCCCCTTGGTCATTATCACCCAAACAATTTGAATAGGGAAAGTAGTACCTAAGTGTAACACATCATTGAAAAGATAATTTCATAAGGAATTCAGCCATATCAATTTTCGCTTCCTACCTTTTTATTTTGGCGAGAAAAAGAACTCTTTCGTATTCCGAAATGTGAGAGTTCATTTGCAAGCTAATTTGACATAATGTTGGTGACAATGCATTATGGAATTTTTTCAAGGAAAAAACAAAATAGCGGCAACAAAATAGCTGGAAAGATTATGGTCCGATTGAATTCAAAATTAGTATGTAGGGATTTTCTGGGACAGAATAACCTACGTCATACATCTAGAAAAATTCTTGATTTTTTTCAGCGCATTTGTATGAAACCTTTCTCATCACTTTCATTCGATTATTTTTAGTTATGCTGAAAATCTGTACCTGAAATCCCCACAAGCCAATTTTGAATCGGATCGGACAATAATTAAAAATTTTGTCAGCCATTTTGGAGCCGCCATTTTGTTTTATCTCTTAGAAAAATTCCATCATGCAGTGTCATCAAACTTATGTCGAATCAGCTTCCAAATGAAGAATTTGGGATGCAGAACAGTTGTTTTTCCCGCGAGAGGGCGACAAAATGAAAAGTTAGGTGGCGAAAATTGAGATTGCTGAATTCCTTAAGGAATCACTTCTTTAATGATCTGTAACACTTACTACTTTCTCTATTTAAATGTTTTTTTGATGATAGTGACCAATGGTGGGGAAAGAGGTATTAGGCATTCCAGATTACTTGATGTCTGGGTGGCAAACACTAGTTTCACCATGGAAATCATTCATTCTGTCACTTGACAAGATGTTGACAAGTATCTGAAATGCCTAATGGCAGTTGAGGTTATGAATAAAAATGGACGTGTTTTTTGCATTTTTCCCATAACACATGTGTTTTGAAGATATTTGATATCTCGTTTTCGGTGCCTTGCCTTGTATGTTCGTGGATCAGACATTTTTCTTTTTCTTTTTTCCAATTCATTCCATATGAAAAATATGGTTTCAGTCATCTCCCGTGGAAAATGGGGTATTAGTGTGTGAAAATTTTCGAAAATGTTTGAGGTGCTATGTCCGGTTTGGGTGCCGGCTTGATCCACGTTTGATATTCTCTTACGATTTTGGCGCCAATTTTGAGAAATGCATGCGTAACCTGATATTTTTTCGGAAATTTTTTAAGGGCGCCTGAAGCCCCTGAAGGGATTCACTTTAGTGAAAGACTCCATCAAAAATATGCCTCAGCTGGTTTTCAGGTGGTCGAAAAACTCCTCCGAAAAACTCCTCCGAATTTTAGACAAGGTAATCAAATATTCTATTACTTCTACGAGTAGGTACACTTGACCTGACACATATGTAGCCATGAAACAAAAATTATAACTTCATGAGAACCTCCGAATATTTCCTAGAGGACTATTCAATGAGCTCATTTTTGGAGAAAACTCGCCAAAAGATTGATACCTCCTTTCTCTGGATCTTACGATTTTATCCCAATATAACAGAATTCTTGCTTTCATGTGAACCTGAAGAGAAAAAGGAAATGTAAACAATATTGGTTTATTTCACATTCATACCAATTTCAAATTGCCACTGATCTCAGATCTATATTCATTCTAATATTTCCTGCACAAAATTCCATCCAGCGACGAAAGTCTCCTCAAGGTACATCTGGCAGAAAGCAAATAATGAATTATCTTTGTTATTTATTTTGGTATCTCCATAACACTCTATCTCTTGTGGAATCAGGGCAACTATTGGGAATATTTTATGCTCACACTCAACGATGATATTCAGAATCCGCTTCAAAATATACAAACAACGTTTTACTCCAGAGATTTTCACTTGTATAAGATTTTCATTAAAATAGATATTGAATCAACCGTTAGAGCATTTCCTGAAAAATGGGAACATCTGAAGTACTTTTCATTGTGCAAGTTCGTTCAGTTTTCAGTATCCGAAATTGTTTCAGTTATGGCGCCAAT
This sequence comes from Zygogramma bicolorata, assembly GCA_032362365.1. Taxonomy (NCBI): domain Eukaryota; kingdom Metazoa; phylum Arthropoda; class Insecta; order Coleoptera; family Chrysomelidae; genus Zygogramma; species Zygogramma bicolorata. The sequence continues at coordinate 24,308 of JAVJAQ010005291.1, forward strand.
AATCAGAGGGAAAATAATTATGTCAATGCTCCCTTCAGCAGCGGACCACGATTTATTTCGTATTCCTCGTTACGAATCAACGAAAGGACCAGACTCATTCGAAAGAAATTTGGCAATTCAAGGTTAGTTTTCGAATTCCAATAATTTTTGACGCCTTACTTATCTGAATGATCTTAAGGTTTCAACTTTGGGGACTCGCCGAAGAGAATTGCTACAATTTCTCCTCTTCAGAATCAAGAACCATTTTCTGATTCTGGTAGTGAATACAATCCGTCAACTTCCCATGTATCTTCAGATGATGACAGTGAGGACACATATATTCCTATACAAGCTCCCATCATTCATTCAATCGAACATCAACAATCCAAAGATATTTCACTTGGTCCCAGCACATCCATTCTAGAACCTTCAACTGCATCTGAAACAACAATGAACTCTCGGAATAATTCCGATGTTCCTTCATCCCAATTTGAACCAGTGGCGTCAATGTCAGAAGAAATTGTCTTTGAATCAAATGATCATTCATCAAAAAATATTTCAGATCATCCTCGATTCAGATCTTCTCTGAAAAATTTGACCTCAACTGTCAGTACTCTTGGTATATCTCCTGAAATAGATACAGAAAATCCTGTCGATGATACATTGAGCTCCTCGGAAAATGAATGCACTGAAAGAGAACATATTGATGAAAAAAAAGGAGTTTCAATAGATTACGCTAAAATAAATGATGGAAAAAGAGTTCGTGACAAATTTCATGCTTGTTATTTTTGTTGTAAATTATATAAAAATAATTTATCCCGACACTAACAAAGAAAACACGATAATGATACTGAAGTAGCACGAATATTTTCGATGACAGATCTAAAAAAGAGGAGAGAACAATTATTGAACTTAACTAGATGTGGAGATTTTTATCACAATTGTGAAGTTTTGACATTAAAAAAGGAGAAATAATATGGGTCAGAAGACCTTCAAGAAGAGAAAAGGAGTTCACAAAATATAGTGAGTATGGACCGTGCCCAGAGTGCCTTGGTTTCATGTTGAAATGTCATATCTGGCACCACATGAAGTATAGCTGCCATGCAAACAAAAGTCAAAAAGAGAACGAGGAAGACATTGATCATTCCAATAAAAGATCAGTGATTGTTGAAAATACAGCATTATTGAATGGTATCTTATCACAAGAGGTTTCTAACGAATTTCGTGAAAATATCATCAATAAATTCAAAAGTGATCATATTTCTGAGATTTGCAAGAGCGATTCTTCGATTGTGAGATACGGATCTTTTTTGTTCGAGAAATATAGTACCACTCAATCCGAACTGATGAGACAAGGCATGCGTGAGCTTGCCAGATTGGTTATAATGGTCCAAAAAATAAGTAATGACAAAATTTCTTCTTTGACTGAATTTCGACACAATTGTTTCAGCAACCAAGCAGTTATGTCTGTCTCAACGAGAAACCGTCAGTAGACCTGAGTTCGGGATACCATCCTCAGCTCTAAAATTAGGTTACGCCTTGAAGAAGTGTGTAGCTATTGAACGAGGACAATCTCTCAGACGAGGAGATATCATGAGAAGTAAGAAATTATTTTCCTTTTTAACTCTATTGAAGATTGAGTGGAGCGTAAGGATCTCTTCGAATGCTAAAGCCACACTGGAATCAAGAAAACTCAATGCTGCAGACTTGCTTCCTATAACGAGCGATCTTTTGAAACTCCGTTGTTATTTAGAATCTTATATCACAAAAATGAGAGAAGCATTGCTCAATTCATTCGAGAAGAAATATTGGGTAAATCTTGCTTCTCTGACGTTGGTAAGGATAATTTTGTTCAATGAGAGGCGTTCTGGAGAAGCCTCAAAAATAACCCTTCAGCAGTATACAACACGACCTTCTTGGAGCGATCAAGGAACTGATGAAATGCAAAATTCTTCAACTCCATTCGAACAGCAACTTGCCTTTAATTTGACGCTTATTCATGTGGTCGGGTAACGGGGAAGGCATGTCCCTATTATTCTTTCACAAGAAATAAAAGAAACCCTTGATCAGTTGATACGTACGAGAGTAAAAGCGTGTATCAAAAATGAAAATTCATATACAGGGTGTTCCAGAATTCGACGGACAAACTCATACCACGTCATTCCTCTTGCAAAATGATGAAAAATGAGGTAGGACATGTGTGTCCGGAAATGAGCCGTTTCAGAAATACAGGGCGTTGAAGTTGCAAAATAAAAAGACCCTTTTCGTCGTAGCTCCCGGACTAACAGGAATAAATCAATGAAACTCAGCAAATCGATTACGAGCCAGAATGTGCTTCCTCCAGTGGTATGTTTGCTTCAGTATCAGTAGCCAGTGGCGTTCCAGCGGGGTAATAGCTCATATTTCCCCCCTTATTTTTTACGCCACTGACTTTATATTCACAACCGTCTGTTTTTTGAATTCCTTGATCAATTTTACGTAAAAACCAAAAAAACATTCACTATGAAAAAACTAGTAGTTTTCGAGAAAAATTGAGTTGAACTGTTACGTGCATTCTTATATGGGAATATTAATAATCGAGTAAAATAATCGAAATTCCAAAACCGAAATTATTTGAACTCTTTCATCATTCTACCATTCATTGTGTGCTTGACAAATTATTCACTTCGGCAACATATTGCGGATTGTCTACCATTATACCAACTTTTTTTGCAGATATGTTGTGAGCCCGCAGACCTACTGAATGGCTTCACCTCGAGATTTATTTTTTAATAAAATGTTCCATCCAAACGATTTTCAAAGACAACTACGAATAGTTGGCAAAACTGAACTCAGAATGTTTTATCGAATTATCTTTTCTCACTGGGTAAAAATCCAAGTTTTATCGATTAACCAAAATACCATTACTTGTTTCAACCTTAGCCATCTACAATGTTTCCTGGGCATATCTATTATAGTTTTGTTAGATAACTGTACCGATATTCTCGAGTTCTTCAGCCACTGGTTGAATAGTTTCAGAATACATTCACGTGACTTATAACAATCTTTGTCAACAATAAATTTGTTAGGGGGCTGTGGAAATGAAATGAGATTCTTATGACACTTCCAAGTTAACTTAGCTGTCAGAAAGTGTTTGATTGTGTATTTCGTATAATAAAAATGAATTTTACATTCGAAGAGTTAGCGGACATGCACCTTATTTATGGAAAATCGGGACGAAATGGAAGGTTGGCACAAAGAATGTATCGTGAAAATTTTCCTGGAAGAAATAGAATTCCTAATTTCAAAACGTTCGAAAACGTGGACAGAAGACTCAGGGAAACAGGAAGTTTTTTAATTACCAGAAGGAATGCAGGTATACAGAGAACTGTAAGAAATTATATCACAGAAGAGGAGATATTGAACTATGCTGCTGAACATCCGTCTGAAAGTAGTAGATCTATAGCTAGAGTGCTGCATGTGTCTTCATCATCTGTTTGGAGGACTTTGCATGAACAGCAGTTATACCCATATCGACTGAGAAAAGTTCAGGCACTGAAACCAGAGGACTATCCAGATCGAATTGAATTTTCTCGATGGTTTTTAAGTATGTGGAGAAATAATCCGGAATTTATCGAGCAAGTGTTATACACTGATGAGGCAAAATTCACAAGGGAAGGTATTTTCAATTCTCGCAATAGCCATATTTGGGCCGAGGAGAATCCTTTTGCTATTCATCCTCATGGCCATCAAACAAAATTTTCATTGAATGTTTGGGCAGGAATAGTAGAAAACCGTTTAGTTGGTCCTTATCTTTTACCAGATAATTTGAATTGGGACAATTATAGCACTTTCTTGGGAGAAGTATTGCCTGAATTGTTAGAAGATGTTCCTCTGAATATCCGGAATGGAATGTGGTTTCAGCACGACGGTGCTTCTGTTCATTTTTCGTTAGCTGCTAGAGAGTACCCAAATCGGAAATTCGGTGACAATTGGATTGGTCGAGGTGGACCCCACAAATGGCCTGCCAGATCACCAGATTTGAATCCTGTTGACTATTTTCTTTGGGGTCATATGAAGTCACTGGTTTATGAAACAGAACCAAACAGCCAAGAAGCATTAGTCGCCCGCATTCAAGCCGCATCGATAACGATTGCCGAAAATTTAGAATCATTTGAAAAAGTGCGATTTTCTATGTTGCGCCGTTGCAGATCGTGTATAAGTGTTGACGGAAAAAATTTCGAACAATTACCCTATTGATTATTCATCAGATGTTCTCATTATTATTCAAAAGCACATTTGAATTTTCAATGTAAATTTCAAAAAGAAATTCGTGTTTATGACTCAATGTTCTAGAATTTCAACAGTATTGTTTCTTATCACATTATCTAAAATATGTGTAGAGAAGGTATATTTTGAACATGATATTTCTACTCAAAGATGAATTATGAGTACCGACATCCAACTAAGAGTTATGTAATTAGCTGTAAATAGACAACTTCCATTTCTTCATTTATTTAAAAAACTTCATTTACTGACTAGAGTTATCGAAGATCTTATCAGATGGTTATTCAAATAACTTGACTTCTTCCAAATACATTTCTTTTTTTCAGGCGTATAATTAGAGTCTACTGGTAAAATTTTGTTTTTCGGCTTCATCTGTGAAAATTTGAAAACACTGTATACTTTGAGAATGTTTTTCATTTTCTTATTAATGAATATTCTTCAAGATATTTACGATTCTACAAAAAGAAGTGTGATTTCACGAATGGGAAAGACAGGATAATTGTGAACAAAACATAATTTTCCCAAAATCGAGAATAATGGTGTTATTGTAGAATTATTGGAGCCTAACTCAGTCGAGATTCCGAATGATCGCAAATTTTATTTGGGGTCACTTTTTTTCAGATCACAAAGTCACTCGAAGATCTGAGAACAATGAAAACATTTCAACAATGAAATCTATTGACAAGCACGAAAATAAGCCTCAAGAGTTATGATTTGTCATTACAATATGCTAAACATAACAAAATTTGGTACGATGATAGAAAACCCACAATAATTACCATCACTCGCAAGCGCTAAATCAATGGTAAAATCATAAAAGAGTTCAAATAATTTCGGTTTTGGAATTTCGATTATTTTACTCGATTATTAATATTCCCATATAAGAATGCACGTATCAGTTCAACTCAATTTTTCTCGAAAACTACTGGTTTTTTCATAGTGAATGCTCATTTGGTTTTTACGTAAAATTGATCAAGGAATTCAAAAAAAAGACGGTTGTGGATATAAAGTCAGTGGCGTAAAAAATAAGGGGGGAAATATAAGCTATTACCCCGCTGGAACGCCACTGGCTACTGATACTGAAGCAAACATACCACTGGAGGAAGCACATTCTAGCTCGTAATCGATTTGCTGAGTTTCATTAATTTATTCCTGTTAGTCCGGGAGCTACGATGAAAAGGGTCTTTTTATTTTGCAACTTCAACGCCCTGTATTTCTGAAACGGCTCATTTCCGGACACACATGTCCTACCTCCTTTTTCATCATTCTGCAAGAGGAATGACGTGGTATAAGTTCGTCTGTCGAATTCTGAAACACCCTGTATATTCGCCATTCCGGATACCGATTCAAGTAACATGAGAGGTCATGACTGCGTTAAAAAGTGGTGTTTAGATGCGAATTTGCAGTATCCAGACTTGGTAACGGGTACTAAATTGAGGAAATACGTTGCAACGGTATGTCAAGTGTTCGATTTGAATGAAAATGAGCGAGACTGGTTGGCACGTCATCTTGGACATGAAGTTCGAGTTCATAGGGAATTTTACCGTCTACAGGAAAACGCAGTTGAACTCACCAAAGTTAGTAGATTACTACTTGCTGTTGACCAAAGACATAAACCTCGAAGGTAATTTTTAATTTTCACATCTACCCTTGGTGAAAATTCAAATTCTGAATTCAATTTTGCACTCAATTTCCAACTTTCTCCACATAGGATGTGTTCTGCATATTTCTCTCATATACCCCAAATTGTTCGTACGACATGTTATGGATATTTTTTGCAGTTTTGATCATTTTACCCTTTTGATCAATTGATATAGCGAGAAATGAGGCTGATGGTGGAAAATTCCTCAATTACTTATTATTCCATTTACCTTTTCGAGTTATCTGCTCATGATCCCCATACATGTTTTTTTTCATTCACAGATTAACACGTAAGGTAGGTTCTGCCTACCATCCTGATTGTTCATGGAAATTAACATATTGATGTATATAATCTCTGAAAAATATACTCTAGAAATGGCAATGTCAGCTCAAAATTTCATTAGTTATCTATATTCCTTGCAAATTGAAAAAAAAAATCCGAAAATATTCCCTTGTCAATGAATTACTGAGAACTTTGATCAAGATATTTTATAATTCGAATACTTTCATTGCAATACGGTCGAAAATCAAACTCATTTTGTTGTCTTGTGATTATTTATATATTATGGAAGAACTTTGAGCATCAAGAATGATGAAAATTATTTGAGAACAATTTTCGAAAACTGAAAAATTGGATTTTATCTGAAACACGCACGGTACAGGATGTCCCGTAAATAATGGATAACCTTTCAACTGCGAATAGAGGACAGTTAGACCGTTCAGAAATTATATTATAATGTTATAGAAAGTTCTACGATTCTCGAGTTATTTGGACTTTTACGGATAAAAAACTGTTACCCTTTGCTACTTTTTTGCGCGCCACTGCCAAAAATAACGGAGAATTCTCAGATTTTTTTTGTGAAATATTCTTGACTAGATGTATCATCAGACTTTGAAAAAACTTTTTGAAAAAATAACCGTGGTACTATGAGAAAAAATTATTCAATTTAGAATTCGTGTTTTGCCAAAGTTTGAGCTTCTGTCCGGCATTTTGTTTATTCACAAAAGTCCAAATAACTCGGGAATCGTAGGACTTTATATAACACCATGATATATTTTCTGAACGGTTTAACTGTCCCCTATTCGCAGTTAAAAGGTTATCCATCATTTACGGGACACTCTGTATATAACCTAACAAAAATTTATATGATGTTATATTTCACAAAACATATGGAAAACTATATACATCAGATATTAACAGTGGAGTCGTATAATGGTTAATTGTATACTTAGTAAGGAAAGGCCTCACATTCTCGGGTTACCATGAAGAATTATTCTCGAGGCGCCAGCCTAAATAAGCAATTTGTTGAATTTGTGTCTGCTATCACATTTTTTCGCAACTATTAACTTTTTCGAAATATAATTTTTTCACAACTATTGACTCTTTCAAAATATTTTCTGAAACAAATATTTGCGTTAAATGACGATTATTTGAGGTTAATTGAGGATTGAAGAATGTATTTATTTGATTTTAGAAAAAAACAGAAAAAACGTGAAAAGAGTGACTCATTTCGGAAATCTTCCAACAAGTGACCATTCATGTATGCTGATGATACAACTATTCTCGTGTCTTCAAAAACAACAAATGAATTGAAAATTAAAGCAAATACAGTCGTAAACGAGTTGGTCTCGTGGTGCAATAGAAATCACTTAACAATAAATTTGAGTAAAACGGTATGTGTGCAGTTCTCAGGCTCATATCGAGGCAGCGAACCAATGAATTTGGAAATGCATCAAAAGCCCATAACTTTCAAACAAAATATCAAGTTTCTGGGAACCCAGGTTGAGGGTGACATGAGCTGGAGTAGTCAAATAGACCATATTTGTTCCAGAATGAACAAATGTTATTTCGCAATCTTAACTTTGAAAGAGAATCTCAATAAAATAGCTCTCAAACAATATTATTTTGCATCAGTTCACTCAATTTTGTGTTATAATATAATTTCATGGGGTAAAGCATCTCAGATAGATCGTGTATTCATAATACAGAAAAAAATACTAAGAACAATGTTCAATTTAAAATATGGAGTGTCTTGCAGAGAAACTTTCAGATCAGAAAAAATTCTTACCTTAACTGGAATATATCTTTACAAGATTTTGACATATGTATGGCAGAATAGAGCCAAATATGTTAAGTACAGTAACATCCACTCATATCCTACAAGGAATAATCAGAATATCTATCCCATGAAACACCATCATGAATATTTCAAGAAGTCGCCGGAAGGTGCTGGTATTCCACTTTTCAATATGCTACCCCCGGATATAAAGTCGGCTCTGACAATAAAGGTATTCAAAACCAAATTAAAACTTATTCTTGTTGAGGGGTGCTTTTATGGCCTGGAGGAGTTCATTGTCTTCTGTCAGTCCCGCTGAGTACTTGTTTTTCTTTTTTCTCTTGTGAAAAATATATATGTATGTCGTGAATATGTAATATATCTTTTTTGTTGTGCTTTGAATGCTGTGAATGTATATGTATTTTTCTATTGTATGCTGATTTGACGACACTTCTTTCATTATTTATGTAATGACCTCAAGTTAATAAATAAATGTAATGTAAAGTGTGCCTGGACTGATAAGGAGAAAAATATAGTTTTGAGAGGAATGAAGCTAGTTATCCGAAAAAACAATTTACCTGGAAAAGAAATGTGTTCAAAGCTGATAGAGGAGAATCCTATTCTCAGTAAGAGAAAATGGACAGATATAAAATATTTTGTGAAGAACTATCTGGCAAAAATAAATAAAATAACTTAGAAAAAAAATTATTTCTTCATTTACCTATTCACTTTCTCCTTTTTCAATGTTCTTTAAAGTTAATAATGAAAAAAATGTTTAATTTTATCCAATATATCAGATACATGTTGACGTTTACCATGCAGTCACATCGATACTTCGTCAAAAATTGAGCCCCTGCTCTTCTTCTATTCTTCTTCTGCTCACTAGACTCACTTTTCATATGCAGGAGTCGATTCATTATATTTTCCACAGTTGTCTTCATCATAGTCTCAGGCTAGGGCTCCATGAGCTACAGATTGTCGCTAGTAGTAGCAGTAAAATTACGGCGGCAGTACAGCAGTAAAATCATGGCTCCACGAGAGCAGCAGTTTACAGCACGATTATCTGAAAAATATGCTCGTACCTATCCGTTTCGACATGACCTTGACGACGTGCCTCTTTTCTCTCTGAAACGACAATCTACAGCTCAGTGTAGCCACCCAGTACAGTCCCTGTTGGGTTCATTTATCACGCTACTGCTAGCGACAATCTGTAGCACGTGGAGCCCTAGACCAAACATTCCGTGGCTGTAATTACTGATCATACACATTTTGAAATAGACAAAACTGTATGTTCAGTGTTACCGAATTTCTGATATTTTCTTCATTTTTTTTATGGTTGACGGGTCCGCGAATAACCATGGTGCTCCTGAGGTATGGCGTAGGAAGTGAGTAACGAGGCCTACTGAGAAAACCTGTTATCAGGACCTTATGACCCTGGTGTATTGCTTGTAGAATAAAATGAAATTTGAAGTTTTAACATAACTATTTTGGAAAATATTGTAATGTCGAAATAATTCAGTAGTTGAAATGATTTCACAGATGAATCGTGATGAAAGGACAGCTGATTTTTAGATTTGTCAAGAAAAACATCAACAGAAGAGAAAAGCCCACTGAACAAAGCTGACTTATTTTTCTCTTCCATAAAAATTCTACAAAAGACTACCAAAAATAGAATGAAAATACTTGAATACTGGAGAATGTTCATATCATCATAAGGTTTTTCGAATGAATTCTTAAAATGAGTTGAACAGTATACAAGTCATTTATTATATTCATAGCGGCATCCCTTGAAAACGTGATGATAATCACATTTTTCGTTTCAGTCGAAAAAACTTCAGAACTTTCCATATTAATCGTCACATTCCAGTACACTTTGTTCATTGTTATATTCGTTTTTGCATCTGTTTACACTTTAGTTGCCATCATGTTTGTTGTTGCATCCATATACACTTCGGTAATTGTCATATTTGCTGTTGATTCCACACACACTCCGCCGGTTGGTGTCACATCTTTTGTTGGAACATCAATACACATCCGATTTCTTGTGGCATCAGCGTAACAATTGAGGATGTAGCATGTACAATCATATCTGTTAATACGGAGTGTATTGCGACAGGAATCAGCGTGCCGTGATTCCAGTTTTTTTTCGTATCTCCCCCAACGCCCGTATTTTGATGTGACCACAATTCAGGGTTGGGTATAGATGCAACAGCAAATACCCGTACATGTATGGGTGTAAATGTATGTGTGTATATGTGCGTAATTATAGGAATAAATATGTAAATGCATGTTGTGTATAAATAAGTGTTTGTGTACGTTTGTATATTTTGAACGACACAGAGGATATTTTAACTGCGTTTTTGTGACTCTGAACGGTGTCGTTCCTATTACTTTATATGTTCATCGCTTATTTCAGATAGTTTTATGTTTTTTATATATTTTATCAGCATTGTATATTTTCTATCTACATTCTTACTGCTATTTACAAGCTTTGTCCACAAGATTTACTCTTAATGACATTAAAGTATGTTCATTATTATTATTATTAAGACCTGACTCCCCGTTGTCGGCTGAACGAGATAAGAAAAGGTCCACCTAAGTCCACCCCACAGCGCCAGAAAGGTTTGACCTGAGCAAGAAGTGACTCTGGCAAATTTCCCATTAGCGGTTGAAATTTGGTTTTGGATTCGTTCTCCAACAGCGAAGGCATTTTGTAAGAACTGAATTTATCGCTCTTTTGGAAGACAAAATCCAGAACTGTTGGGATAACAAGAATTGAGTGGTTCGGGATCCTGCATGAAGGAACTTCTTGTGAAAATATTCAATCAATAGTACAGTCAATCGGCTGTGTCGCGGTAGGAGTATAGGGTACTTCGCTGAATGGGGAATCGATGCGAGCTTCAGACGACCACCGACTCGGAGTATCTTGTCATCGTCCAGAAAAACTTTTCTCCAAAGGCTTCTAAAACGATTTACTCTCTAGCTCTCTTTTGAAGTGAACTTGCTGAGTTTGCTCAACAAGAATTCAAAGTGCAGAATGAAGTTCATCACTAAGTGGGGGACCAGTTTTTCTCTGAGAAGGATAACGTATATTGAAAATGAAGCGCAACATATAACACACGATATGTTGAACGGTGTGAAATGAAGAGTGATCAGAAAGTACTGATTCGAAGCAATTCTCTAGGGGTTGAGCAGTAAAAAATGCACTTTTTCTTTCCTCGTCAATGGGAAGCTCACCCTCGAAAGTGGGGGAAGCTTTCGCGGGCTATGGGGGATCTTATTCTCGAAGGAAAGGAGGACCCTTGAACCATAAATCACTGAAAATGATGCCTGAGGGAACCACTCCTCGCGAGGCAATATCTGCGGGATTATCAAAGGAATCAATATAATGCCAGGATGACCTATTAGAAACACAAGTTTTCCATCTATGAGGAGAGCCTTTTATCCAACACAAAGCAATCTGAGAATCAGAACATGTACAAAAGCGAGAAAAAACAATTTTGTTTTCAGAAATATTCAGAATATAGCGGAGCAGTTTCGTAAGAAGCACAGCAGCACATAATTCATGGCGTGGAATTGTAATTTTTTTAATTGGCGCTACTTTTGATTTCGAGCAAATGAAATTTGTGAAAATTCGATTTGTTTCGTTAAAGACCCTCAAATATATAATAACACAGGCATATACCTTCTCACTGCTGTCGCGAAACCCGTGTATTTCAATATTAGAAGCCGAAAAAAGTGAATCGAACATACGGGGGATTCGCAGATTGGAGAGAAGCGGTAAGTCAGCCTGATACTTCGACCGTATGCGGGCTATTTCATCATTGGGGGGGTCATCCCAACCAGAACCAGAGATCCAGAGCCTCTGGATTGAATGTTTGCAGTTACGAGCGAAATAAATCCTAGCGTATCATAAATACGCGCCAAATCTGAAAGCAAAGTTCGTTTTGTGCATGACCGGTTTTTTATAGTATTCACTGATAAAGGAAAACAATCAAGTGATGAATTCCAGTGCAAGCCTTGAACTTTCAGAATATCATCTGCAAACTCTGGAAACAAGGTGAGAGGTTTTTGAGATAAGTGATCTGGAGGCAGATCGTTGAGTAGAGCAGGCTCATTGCTAGCCCATTTTCTCAAATCAAACTCTCCACTTTTCATGAGCTCAATTAGCTCGCGTTTCGTTAGTTCAGCTCCACTTCGGGTGGGAAGTGACATAACACAATCATCTATATAGCAAGAATTTCGTATAGCAGATGCAGCACGAGGAAAATTCTCACCCTCATTATCTGCCAAGTGGCGTAGCGTTCCGAGGGCCAGATAGGGTGAACAATTTAAACCGGAGCATACCCCAGTTTGACGATAATCCTGACTTAGCGAATCCGGAGAAAATCTCCAAATCATTCTTTGGTAATCACGATGAGCAGATACAACAGCAATCATTCTGAACATTTTTTTTTGCGTCGGCACACAGAACAAATGCATACAAGCGAAAATTCAGCAAAATTTCAACAATATCCTGTTGCAGTTTTTACCCAATGTAAAGATGGTCATTGAGGCTTTTCTGGTTAGGGAGCTCAGCCGATGCATTGAAAATGCATCGCAGTTTGGTAGTTGAACTATCAGGTTTTATAACGCAGTGATGCGGCAAGTAATATGACTTGAGAGGGACAGTGTTTTCGAATATAACTTCCATGTGATTCGATTCGATGTAATCTTTCATGAAATCACAGTATTGCGAATATAACGAGTAATTTTTCAAGAGATGGCGTTCTAAAGAATAGAATCGACGTAAAGCGAGGTCTCGAATTCCTGGAAACTCAGGCAATTCACTCTTGAATGGAAGTGAGACAGTATAACGTCCTTCTTTATCGCGAGAAACATTTTCCAAAAATAACTTTTCACAGATTTCGTTTTCCGGAGAAGTACAATATACTTACTATACTGGAACCTTTTCTACCTCCAAAAATTTCTTTATAGCGTCATCCAGTAAGGGAGACTCTAACGCTTCGCAAAAATGGGACAGCGTTTTATCAGCATTTTCAGAGAATGTAGAACAGCGAGTTTTTTTCAATAAAAAGTATCCAAATACCGTACTGATAGCGTCTGGCTCATTATTCTTTTCCAGTATAGAATTATTTAGCAAAATTTAGGAGAATATTTCAGCGCCTAATAAAATATCTTTATTTCCTGGACTATAAAATTTAGGATCTGCGAGTTGAAGGTTAGCGATGTGATTTCAATTCCTATGCGAAATAGTAGTATGAGGTAATTTACTACAAATGTTCCTCAAAACGATTGCATCTACATGATATATATGAGATTGATTATAAAGAGATTGAAATGAAATTGTTACTCGGCCATTTCCGATGCAGAGAATAATATAAACAGTGACCCGAACCAGTTTTGGAATTTCATTCGCAATAAAAAGGGAATCAGTAGAATCCCTGGTGTAATGAGGGATGGTGACTGTATTTTCACGGAGGCACAGGATATTGTGGATGCTTTTGGGAAGTATTTCTCCAATTTTTACACCTTGCCTGATTCTAATCTAGCTCAGAGTTTACCGCAAAAATATGCCAATATGCCTACCATCAATTTCGAAAAAATTACGGAATGTGATGTTATTAAGTCAGCAAAAAAATTGAAAAATAAATTAATTGTAGGTACGGATCAGATACCAAGTTTCTTAGTCAAAGATTGCATAATTCCATTGTCACAACCTTTATTATATATCTTTAATTTAATAATTGAAACAAATATATTTCCTGATGCGTGGAAACTTGCCAGAGTCTCTCCAATATTGAAAAAGGGCGATACGACACAGTTAAAAAATTATAGACCTATTTCTGTACTCTGTAACTTTGCGAAACTTTTCGAGATGATTCTCTATGCAGTCATATTTAATGCTACCAAGGGATTATTATCCACTGATCAGCACGGTTTTATTGATAAGAAGTCATGTGTTACGAATCTCTCTTGTATAAATCAGTTTATCTGTGAGATATTGGATCAAAGAGGTCAAGTAGATGTAGTCTATATGGACATGCAAAAAGCTTTTGATAGAATCGACTTGAAAATTTTGTTGCGAAAGCTTTGCTTTTTCGGATTTTCTCAGAAATTATTATTACTGTTCGAGTCATATCTCTTCGATAGAAAACAATATGTTGAATACCAAGACTGTCGATCTGTCACCATAACACCAACATCGGGAGTGCCACAGGGCTCCAACCTTGGTCCTCTTTTATTTTTATTGTTCATTAATGACCTTACCCTAGATTTGCAATGTTCTAAGCTATTGTATGCAGATGACCTAAAAATTTATGAAAGTATTTTTTCAGTGAGTGACTCCAATTCTTTACAAAAAGATATCAACACAGTGTCTGCGTGGTGTACTTTGAACCATCTCGAGTTGAACATTGAAAAATGTTCCGTTGTTTCCTTCACGAAGAAAAAAGAGACCTTGATGTTTCCATACAATATCAATAATATTGTCCTCAATCGTTTGAAAGAAATACGCGACCTCGGCATATTCTTTGACCAGAAAATGTCATTTAATTCTCATATTCAGAACACTACGTCTTCAGCTAATAAAATGCTGGGTTTTGTGTTGAGAAATGGTCGAGAATTTTCAGATAAGTCTGTTCTCATATTATTGTTTAACTGTTATGTACGCAGTAAATTGGAATATGGAGTATTGATATGGTATCCCCAATATTCAACACAAATAAATATCATAGAGCGTGTTCAGAGAAAATTCTTGAAATATATATATTATAAAAAGCACGGCATATACCCAGAACGTAACATTGACTACTCAGTATTACTCAATGAAACCAACTCCATCTCATTGAACACAAGGCGCATTATTTTGACGATAAAATTCCTCTATAACTTACTGCATGATAATATCAGCTGTGAGTTTCTTGTGGCAAAAATTCCATTTAATGTACCACGATTAAATAGTAGGCATGCATGTACATTTTATTGCGATTATGCTAGAACAGATATGATGAAAAGAGCACCAATATCAATCATTTGTAACAACTTCAACCTGATTTGTAGTTCATGTGATATTAATTTTACATCTTGGTCTGATATTCTAGATTGCATTACGACTCTTACGTTCAACTTGTAATAATTATGATATATTTTTTTTTCCGTAACATACCTCATTTTGTTTTTGTTTTCGATTAGTTATCAGTTAATTGTAATAATTATATAAATATTGTACATTTCCTGTTATTGGGTGTACTCACCTGTTGGAAATAAAGAACTATCTATCTATCTATCTATCTATCTATTACTGGTTGATGATTGCATAGAATTGAGACCTTGAATTTTAATAGAAAAATTAGTTTTAGGCAATCCGAGCTGTGTGACTGCCCTTTGAGTAATAAAACAACCCATTTTCCCACTGTCTAACAAACATCTCATAGGTTGATAATTTCCGGAAGCGTCGAGGACACCGATGCACGCAGTGGCCAATATAACCACATTTGATTTTGATAGTATCCCGGAAGCAACGACTCAAGAGTTGGCTGAAGCTTCTTGTGCACCGTCAGAAATAGCAGTATGCTGGGGGAAACTGGAGGTTTTAGCGGAAGTACTTGCACAATTTGTATTCAGCTTATGAGACAATCTCTGTAAATGCAATAAGGTGTGGTGACTTTGAGGTCATGTGATGCACTCAAACAGTTAAAACATAAATGTTTACTTTTCCAAAAGTTATAGCGTTCTTGTGGTGCTATGGCAATGAAAGATTGACAGGTGTAAAGAGAATGGTTTTGCTGGTAAAAAATACAGCAACGAGCAGGCGAATCATTTGTAAACATCGCAGTCGTACGTTTCCGAAAAGGCTGTGGCTTCGAAGTGTTGGATGAAAGCGTTTTTTTATTTACCGGTACCGAGAAGTCTACAGTATCTGAAACGTCACAGTGTTTGTTTAAAAATTTCATCAGCTCATCATAAGTAGGAATCTCATTTGATTTATGTTCCCTTTCGAAATCAGTTATAATAGAACTATCCAATCGTTTCAGAAGCATCATAACAAGAATGAAACTCCATTCATCTACAGGTAGATTGAAATTTTTCAAAGTTTCAAGATTTTCTGAAAATGTATCCAACAACTAACGAAGTGCCACAGGATTCTCAGGGTCGACTTTCATCGTATTATCTATCTCGGCCCAGTGAGCTTGAACCGTTAACCTTTCGTTCGTATATCGGCGTTTCAAGTTTTCATAAGCAATGAAATAATTATCATCTGTAAGCGGTAGCGAGATAACTGAGAATGAAGGTTGGCCTTCTAAGGAAGTGATCAAATAATTGAATTTTTCAATGACTGATAGAGATTTATTTTTATGTACGAGTGCATCAAAATGATTAATGTATGACAGAAAAGACTTATAGTCACCATGGAATTTTTTCAAATCAATTTTACTTAAACGAGCATTGGGCTGAGCATTACCAGAAATGAATATGGTGGAGTTATTTGATGAAGCAGGTGGAATGGTGAGATTGTTTTCAAATAGATCGGCGTAAACGGATTTGATGAAATGAAAATCAGAAAGAAAACTTTCTCTGATCACATCGGAATCATCAGATTCTCCCTGCTCTAACTCAGGAGCAGAGAGCAAAGCAGTAACTAGATTAGAATGACATCGCATGAAGTCTTCTCTCACTGATTCGAGTTCAGCGTAGCGAACTTTGAACAAAGTTTGAACCGATTTGTCTTTTTGTGCAAGTTCTGCAAGGGTTTTAAAACAAATATATCACTTAGAGAAGTTTTGCGTAAAGTTTTGTACTTGTTTACTTTATCCATTTTCGAAAGACTGCAAAGAATTCAAAATAGTTGAAAAAGGGTTATGCGAGAATATGTAAACAAAGAGAAATGCGATACTGTCGCTGTCGATCAACTGCGCGCACAATTCACGCGTTTAGTGACGATGCAAATGGTACGTTGAATTCAGCGAATAACGTGAGGTGAAGCGAGGTGTGAAGCGAATCAAAAAAGTCACACATCCGCTCTCCTCCACCACACGCGAATCTTGGCGAAAAAAGCATGTATCACGTGCTCACTATCTGTTTCAGAGAATAATCGTACGATTGATTGACTTACCTGAAGGAAGATCAATCTCAATTTTTCGAGTTGTCCTCCGAAAATAATTACACACTGTAATGTCGTGATTCACACTCGTCGATCGATACTTCTATCGCAAGAAACCTCAAAAAACTGTTGTTTACCTTTTAATCAGCCTGGCCCTGATATCTCGTTTCGTTTTTGTGATTTTTCAGATCGCTCTGATGGGTTATATAGTGGGGGGAGGGTTGTGATTATTTTCGGAGGACAACTCGAAAAATTGAGATTGATCTTCCTTCAGGTAATCTAATGATTCCGCATCTTCGTCCACTGCAAGAGTAGATTATATCGAAAAATGCAAGAACAGTCCGATGCTCAATGGAAAATTTTTCATGCTTGAAAATGTGATGAGAAAATGCATTGTGAAGCCATGTGCCAATAAGGTCTTCTCACAAGAAAGATGATCAAGGGTTCTCTGGAAATCACCACAAATTTTGTGAAACATCTGAAAAGGGTGCATGGAAACAAATCGTATAATGACTATGTGAAATATAAAGAGGAAATGAGAAGTACAAAAACTACTGCTGAGGAAGACTCAGGTGCTGCCATCTCAACGGTTGAAAGATCGGAACAAGAAACGCTAAAAGGATTCGTAAATTCAAAAGTTCTGGTAACACAGAAGGAGTTCGAGAAGAGAATCGTTAGCTTCATTGTTAACACAATGTCCGCGGTGTCTGTTATCGAAAACCCAAGCTTTATAAGGATATTTGATGAAATGAATGTTAACGTTATTGGAAGAAAAGCTGCTTTGAAATTAATCACCGATATGTATAATTTTCACATAGACAAACTCAAGAAGGAAATTGAAAATCAAGATTATATTTGTTGCACAGCTGACATTTGGTCAACTAAAACAAGAAGTTTTATGGGTGTTACACTTCACTGGATCGACGCAAACTTGGAGAGACACTCAGTAGCCTCAGCTTGCAAAAGGTTTTCCGGAATTCACGATGACAAGAACATCGGAAAAATGCTGTAAAACATGAAATTAAAATTCGGTATAAAATCAAGCCAAGTAGTCGCCACAGTAACAGACAACAGATCGAATTTCGAGAATTTTCGATGGGAGAAGTGCAAAATTTTTAACAGGAAATTGGCAGAACTCACGAAGAAAAAAATGAAGATGATAGTGAAGATGAGACAAATGAGTATGACGAAGAAATAACCTTTCACGAAATCGAAGTTTCCGACAATACGGAAAGCAGGATAATGCTCTCCACCCACGTCCGTTGTGCCAGTCACACACTGATTTTGATTACAACAACTGATTGCAAAAATGCGATTCAGTCAAACGTTGCGATCAGGATGAGACATACTCAAGTTTTTTCGAAATGTCAAATCTTATGGACGAAAGCCGGTAGACCCAAGACGGCTGAAATAATTAAATACTCTTATTATGACTCAATTTCGCAAATTTTAAGCGACAAAGCAAAGCTACCAGAAACCGAATTGTTGTACTTAGAGTAGTACTGTATGGTCTTCAAACCTCTAGCTGCAACCCTGCATCTTCTTCAAGGACAGGAATGTGTCTTTTATGGGTATTTACTCCCAAGTTTACTGTCTTTGAGGAATAAGTGGGAGAAGTTAAAGCTTGAAAAACTCAGTTCTGGTGGTGAACTTCTTCTGAAAAAATGCATGCAGAGCTTGGAAAAGTGATTCTCAGAAACACTAAATTTGTCATCGGAAGAAGCCATAATATCCGCAATTGTTCATCCTAAGTTCAAATTGCGTTGGTATAATGTCCTAAAGAATCCGGACTTTTCTATTGACGTTTTGAAGAAAATGGTGATTAGCGCTGCTGAAAAACTGATAGCGAATGATGATTGCGGAGAAATGGGTAATGCAGATTTGAGTGACACAACAGATGACTTTTTCGATTTTAATGAACCAGAAATACCAGAATATCAATCTAAACGAACCCAGTCTCAACACTCGCAGTCAACTGCAGAAAATGAAAAAAAGAAAACATCCAAAATCGAGCTGGAACTTTGTAAATTTCTGGATGACAAAAAAAGTGGCTTCAGCATGTTAAATGATTATCAGATTCTTGAAAGAGTGTTCATAAGGTACAATACATGCTTGCCTTCTTCTGTACCAGTGAAGCGCTTATTCTCTTTTGCCACAATAATAAACAGTCCGTGGAGAAATGCTCTGACCGATGGAAACTTCGAGAAATTAGTCATTATGAAAGCCAACAAAATTAATCAGTGAGTCAATACTAGTACAATCACTTCACTCACTGGCACTGTAGTGTCTAACTCATCAATTTTTTTGGCTTTCATCATTTGTTTTGTTATGTTAGTATTGCAAGTTAAGTTGTTTTGTTTAACGAATATGGTTAATCATACAAATGCAAAATTTCTTATTACAATATCACCTTCTTACCTTTAACCTTTACTGCGTTCTCTATTCAAATGTACTCGAAATAAGTACCAGAGGAATTCGGGTACTCGTACGAGGAGTAAATTACTCCAAATAAATCCAATGAGTAAGGTACTCGGTACTCTGTACTCGTTCTTCAATTATTTCCAGTATTGAAAAAAATAATCGGGTTTCTCCTGTATGGAGCCATTCGATCCGCAAAAAACTGATGACGTTGTGCTATCAATAATTTTTCTATACACAGCAGCATTGTCCTAAACTTGTTTCATGCTGGGTATTCGACACCCTAAAATTGTGTTATGGGCTTGAAGTTTAGTATGTTTAGATGTTTCTTTCCCAATATATTTCGATCTGACATTTTATCTTGGCCCACTGAACTTCTGGCAACTGAATCTTTTTTTATAAAGGATAAATTTACAAAGCCCAATACTATTTCAATGATTTTTCCATTTGTTTTTCGCTATCGAAAGGTAATGGATATATCGAATGCGAACCTCTGATGCTGATGTCGAGAGATCAAGTTCTTGAAATATACTCCAAGTCTGAGAGGATACCACTCGAATTCTTAGAAAAAGGAATTTCTTCTGCCCAGACGTGAAAGCATTTCACAGGCGTCCAAAACAAAATTACCACATAAGGCGAGTTCTGATAATCAACAGTAACTTCCATCTTCCATCAGTTCTATCACTGAAGTCTCTTTCTCTGTTTGTGGTTCGTCAAAAACAGAGAGGGAAACTTCAGTGATAGAACTGATGGAAGTTTCTGTTGAATTTCAGAACTCGCCTTTACTACTCTGGGGCCCAATTCTCATTCCTCGAACTCGATAGCCGAGTAGCTCAGACTGTGCATATATATTCAGTACAGCGCCTGGTACAGTCACAGTCTGAGCTACTCGACAGTCGAGTTCGAGGAATGAGAGTCCAGCAGTTGATATGTATAACCAATCACAACCCGCATTCGTATGCCAACGCTGTTTCCTGTTCGGAACTCTACCCTAACCCAACTCGTGCGCATACATACATCTCTCTCTTTCCTTTGAGTTATACGATGTTGGAAAAAGACACCTATATTGTTCTGCTGAGCAATTCGTTTTGAATTATCCAAAATGGCCTATTTTTATTTCCTGTCGGTGGCGTGGCAATGGTGCATGGAGCATCAATGGTGGCATGTGGCGTCTTATGGTCGCAAGAGGTGTGATAGTGTGGTATGCTGTTTACTCTATGCTGTTTACTGACTTTCCCCGAGGTAGATTATTGATTATTGATGAATAGAATCAGAATCATCATTATAATATATGCAGTAATTCAGTTCGATTCGAGCTCAGGTGGCAACGTTGCAGCCATCCATACAAGTTGGTTAACTCCCCGTAAAAATGAGATTTATTGGCCTCCATATAAAAATCGAGCATCCTTTGATAAGACCCTCAAGAGAGGTGGAGAAGTGAATCTCGAAAGGTGGACGCTTTATGGTTTAGAGAAATGCTTCTACAAAACTGGTAAGTTAACATCACAATCAAGTCGCCAAAATACAACAGTTCAGTGTGTCATGTGAGGTATAGAATTGAAATTTTCATTCCATCAATGAATTCTTTATACTTTTCACCTCTTCATATCGATTTTCAATTTCGATTGAATGGAAAAGAAGAATAATTTGACCACTTTCTTCCCTGAAAAACGAACACAAAACATGACCTCTGGAAGTGACTAATGTTTTTAATTGAAACCACCTATTCTTAATTTCGATTCATCTTGAATACATTCCACAGCTTTGTTGATGTGACATAATAGTTTCAATGCCACAATGAATTTGGGAGGAATATTGTTTGATTACGTAACCACAGGAAAACGCTATGTAAATACTGGTAATCTAGTGGAATCGAAGAAGAGCTTTTGACATGGAAACCTCGGAATCCACAATTACTCTGAATGTATTTATGTGGAAGCTTCTGGAAGTCCCATACCTAAAATACTGAAAAGTAAATTTGGTAACGATAATTCCTTTCTCAATATCAGGGTTACAGATTTACGTTCACAAGATTGGGAAGAGAATGGAAGGCAAATTGATTACCTATCTGAAATAAAAAATGTTACAAATTTATTTATTTCAGACGATTTGGACAAGGCTAAAAAAAACGCCCTCAAGATAATTATTCAACTCTGAAAAGAAAGAGAAATCGTCCCAAGCGGTTTTCTTTCGAGAGTGGGACGGAAAGTGATGACAACTGCAAGTTTGAGAGGCCACCTCCGATCAAAAACCTGATAACAAATGCTCCTCCAAGCATTATAGGTGTGTTTATATGTTTATCCTCCAAATGTTTATTCGTTTCTCAATGTTTTGCTTTAATATTTCAACACTGAGTGAAATTCCAACAGGCTTGAATAATATATAACATAGGTGGGTTCATACAACCTGGCCTAACTTATGTTTCACTTGATGACTTGACGATGAGTGATTGAAATCAAATAGGTGAATATTCTTACAGATTTTAGGCCCAATATATCTGATCAGGCTTTTCAGCATTCACTTACATTTTATTTTACATCCCTTGAGTGATTTGGGCAGTCGAACCATTATCAGATTATAGGTATATAGTGACTGAAAAATGTTTTCATTCATATTAGAGCTGAATTTCAATAATATAAAAAATGCATCACTTCACCATAATCTATAAAGTTTCGAAAATGTTTCAGCTGTATATTCATTTTGAGAGTAAGTGTTTTCATTTTCACAATTATTTTCATAAATGCTCAATTCCTAGAGCTGAAGTTGAAAAATAAGTTCAAACTTCCAATGATGAAATTCTTTTAAATTATATGAAACTGAAATGTGTGTGTAAATGATGTGCTCTTATGTGAATTTCATGTACATTTTAGCACTTATTTCCATAATGTCTCCTGAATAAGGATTTCACACAAAATCTGTAGCTCTTGACATGTCTGATGAGGTATTTGCTGTTCTCGAAACCAAAATGACATTGCAAATAAATCTTTATAACGTGATTCATTGTTGTGAAACAATGTTTTGATTGCCTTACCTTGAAACTTTTTTGTTTTATTGCATTGAAGGGAATTATTAAAATACCTGGTACATTATTTTTTTTTATTTGATATGAATATTACATATGAATTTGATTGAAATGTATAGATTTTAAATTTCAGGTGAAGTCTCCTTAGCTTGTAAGAAACCAAAACCAACAGTTTCTGAGACGTCTGCTAGTTCAATGCAACCATCTACTGGTCTGACCACTCCTACATTGTCTAGCAACATCACCCTAACTAATTCAATATATTCGACTCCAAGAACTTTCAAAAATACAGGATTAGATGATAATGGTAATAATTTACAGTATTTCATTTCAATAATCTAGTATATACTGGCATAGCTAACACATTTTGATTCATCTAATTTATTTGCAGTCTTTCAAGATAAAGTCATAAGCATACTCTGTACAATAAGGGAACAGAACAATCAGATTCTGTCCGAAGTTGAAAAATTGTCAATCAAGAATAATATCAATTCATTTTCCCTACCACAAAGTATCCCAGTGTCCTTGCCATTCTCAACTCATGATGACTTGTGTGAATTCGAATTATATTTGGAAGATATAGATCACATGGATGCTATGGTAAAGAACACAAAATTCATCAATCTTAATGACTTATTCATGTTTTTTTCAGTGCTCTCATCTATCAACTTCAGATGGGAGAGATGTCGTTTCGAAGAGCAACAGAATTTCAAAACAAATGTTAACCGATGAAATAGCTACAGAATATAGCTTTTATGGCCGTAGACTCAACAAGAGACCATTTGTAAGTTCATTACCAAAATCCAGAGTAGTATGTAAGTAGTTTCGAAACTTATTTTTGATATGGTATGATTTTTAAATACGTTTAGGGCATACTTTCCCACATAAAACAGGGCTTTCAAGGAATGGCTAATGATCCCATTTGATATATGTTTCAACTGAAAATATTTTTTTATGAGATGAAATTATGATTGCAGGTGCTGTTAAAATCAGCTCTCCCAACGCTACTGAAAAGCAAGTAGAAGATGCCATTAAAACCTGGCTCAAACATGCTCCACTCCACTCAAGAGGTCTGAGAGGAGACATTAGTCGAGTCACAAAAATGGATAAAGCACACAGAAAAGAATCCGTTGGGAAACGTCAAATGTACAAAAGAGCTGCACATTATAAAAAAATCATTATGCAATATATATCAGATTCTCAACAGGAAGAAAGAAATCTCAGCCAACAAGTGAAAAATATCCATCCAGATGTAAGTGAAGTTATACTTGCAGAACACTTTCTTGATAATAATGATGATGGTGATGGCAATGTTGACAATACTGTCCTCAAAATGAATACTTGTGAATTACCTGTCATTGATCTGGAAGAAAGCACACCCAATTTTGATTTGAAAACTTCATTGAGATATTGGGCTACTGTGAAACATAATGTATCCCAGTCAGCTGTTACTGATCTTTTGCATATTTTAGCTCCCTTGCATTCTGAATTGCTCCTAGACTGTAGAACTCTACTAAGAACTCCAAATAATACGGACGTGAGACGATTGATCACTGGTGAATACATTCACATTGGATTATCAAATTATTTAACAAACATAGTATCGAAATATTCTGAACATTTCGAAAATGGCATTGATTTAAGCTTCAATATAGATGGTCTACCTGTATTTCATAGCACAAACATCCAATTATGGCCAAATTTGGGCCTTGTTAAAAACATTAAAATATCTCCCTTTGTTATAGGAGTTTTCTGTGGGCATTCTAAACCAGTTCCATTGGATGAATATTTGGAGGAATTTGTGAATGAACTAAATGGCTTGTTGAAAAATGGTGAGCAATATACTATATTGTATCAGAATTCATAGCTTCATATGTGATGCCCCTGCCAGAGCATTTGTAAGATGTGTGAAATATCATAGTGGCTATTCTTCCTGTGATGAATGTAGTGTGAGTGGTGAATATTTCAAAGGAAGGGTTATTCTGCGAGGAATAAATGCTCCTCGAAGAACAGATATCTCTTTCATTTCACAGCAAGATGAAGATCACCATACTGGGGTTTCACCACTTCCGCAATTGATTATATGCATGCTGTGTGTTTGGGGGGATCGAAGAAATTACTTAATATCTTGGTGGGTGGCAACTTGGAAGTCAGATTATGTAGTCGATTGGTAAATTTATTATCCGAACGATTAGTTTTATTGAGATCTTTCATACCCTCAGAATTCAATAGGAAACCACGGAGTTTGAGTGAGTTGAATCGATGGAAAGCCACAGAATTTCGTACATTTCTAGTTTACTTCGGTCCTGTGGTTCTCAAAGGTATTGTTGATGTTGCTGTGTATGAGCATTTCTTATTATTTCATAGTGCAGTCACAATTCTTATGTCTACTGAACATATTTCAAATCTTAGTACACATTTAGCACAAGAATTCCTCCATATGTTTGTCAAGCATAGTGAAAAAATTTATGGACCTGAATTTCTTGTTTATAATGTTCATGTACTCTGTCATTTGAGTGAAAATAGAGTTTTACGGTCTTCTGGATAACAAAAGGGCATTCCCGTTCGAAAATTATTTGGGTCAACTCAACGTTGATCGTCTACCCATCCCTCCCCCGAAAAAAGATATTTCAAATTATTTTTTGGAGCACAAAATAGGTCCAATACCAAACAATGTTTCTTGTTGTAAACAGTTTAAAAAGGTAATAAATAGTTGATGATTTTGTATTTTGTGTATATTCACATAAAGCCGCTGATTCATATTTTATTACACGAGATAAAAAAGTTGTGCGAAATCACAATATAATCACAACTTTAGGAAATTCGACCTTTCTAGTTGAAAAACAGTTCAGTGATTGTAGGCAATATTATTTCTATCCATTCAATTCCACAGAATTGAATATTTACAGGGTTTAAAACTTATCCATGGATTTGGAGATGTGGAATTTTGTTGACATATTAGCAAAATGTATGCTCATTCCCGCTCAAGAACAAGAAAATTGGGTGTGTTTTCCTCTGGTTCATGCAAAATCCTAACTGATTTCTTTCAAGAATGAAGAATTGGGTGTGTATGTGCAAACTTTCTCCTGTATATATATATATATATATATATATATATATATATATATATATATATATATGAATGTGTTCAATAATGCTGTCAGTTATATTTTGTATTTTGTAACAAAATGTTCATAAAAACTTGTGACTGCTATTCTTTTCAAGAACAAAAAAAAATTGGTGTTTTGCTCGGATATGTGCAAAATTTCGTGCAATAACGAACTAACTCCAATATTAATAAATGTCAGAAAATAGGTTTGAAGAAAAATGAAAATTCCGTTATCTTATAATTTCCTTGTTTTGAATAATTTCGGTGCAAATCAACAAGAATGTGTTGAGTATCACTTAGGTTTCAAATTTTCATTTACAGGATGTCAGCTAGAAACTCATTTTCAAAGTTTGAATGTGGGTTGGTCCACTTTGCATTCAGAATATTTCTGTTTCTTTGATGACTCGATAATACATTTTCATTGAAAACTTGATACAGAAATCCTCTTCATCCTCTGATGGGTCAACCAAGTCTGTTTTTCTTGCCTGGGCTGTCGATTCAATATCTTTATAAAATTTATGATAAATAGAAGGAATAAAATTCATCAACTGGAGAAGGTCCTTCTTTCTGGATTCATTTAATGTGGATAGTGGAGTGGAAGCAATATTATTTCCTCAAAAGTAGATTTTCTTTTACAGTAAAGCAGATTGTGAAACTGAGCTACTCCAATTAAGACTCAAATTATTTCATAATAGAGACTAACTCAACCGAAATATTAAATGATGGTTCCTATTTTCCAATATTTTGAATTCATCTACCACCATTTTGCATCTGATGAATTGCGACATGGCGATTACGATTCTGTGAAAAAAAGTTTTTTGGGTTTCTGTGGGTTAGTCCGTTATTGCGCTTACAGCCTCATATTTTATAAAAGCGTAAAAATAATGTCTGTTGTCAGCTACAGATTTTGTGAAAATATAGAAATTTCAGTTGAATAATTGGTATTTTTTATTAGTCCCCATTTTTTCTTTAATATCAAACGTCGGAATCGTAATCCTCGGAAAATTCCAAAAAGTATTATTTGTCAGTTAACGCAAAAATCTTCATTTTTCATTCTACAATAAAAAAAAATACTAATACTATATCCCTCCATGAGGCTGGAGATCAAGTTGTCTGCAAACAGCCACATTTATCATCAATAGTCAAGAAAAATATTTATTCTTCATTAAGACCAGTAGGGAGATATTGCTCATAACTGGTTTACCAATATCACTTTACCTCGGATTTTTTAATGATAGCCATTTTCTTATTGGTCACATGATATTGGACATTTTCTGTATTTCTTTCGAACGAAAGAATGATAATGTCTGTGGTTCCTGAATTCGATCGCAAGAGTTACCTACTCCACACTACAGGGAGAGTTGAAAGAACTAATATTTTTTTAAGCAATATTCTTGAGGGTTGACGGCTAAGGGGTCATATTAAAGGCAGATGCCGCACGTTATATTCACGTCACGTCCAGACATCATAATGACGTCTGGATGTGACGTCTTTGGTCTGTGACTTAGGACCGTCATATTTTCGTCATTATCACGTCAAACTCTAGGACATTCTGACGTGAATGCTGACTGAATATTCACGTTGACGAGATCATGTTTGCTGGGAAATTGAAATTAGGTATAGAGTTTCTTTGTTCTTATTATATGCACTAGGTGGTAGATAGGTTGGAAAAGGCGGCAAGCTGTGAGGAGTGTTTCGACACGAGGTGAGTTTTCACTACATATTTATTGTATTCGAGTAAATATTTATAATTAATTATTCAAACCACCTAGATTCGAACCCAAGTTTTGCCTGTGTATGATTATAGTTTCATGTTATTCATTATAAATCAAAAAAAAAAATCGAAATAGAACGATGTATCTCTCAAGATACATTTCCAGGGATAGGGAGAATTTGAATATTCATCTTTTTTCCAATACTAATGTATCTGCTGGAATACATTGACAACATTCGTTTACAATAAGAGGGGACATAGGATATGCTTTCATTTCAGTTCATGTACAATGGAATGCTCCAGAGGTAAAAATATATTGTCTCTTGTACCGAAACTCAGTAATAAATCTGATAATGGATTCAGTTCATCATCAGAAAACTGCACCATCGTTACCGTCTTTAATGGTAAAATATATTTTCTGAAAGTGAGGAAGAAAATGAGGCTGTCACATTGGATGAAACAGAAAAAGCACCCCCAATATACACACCTGTAGGAGTAGAAAATATGTCTCCGAATTCTCCCTCAACTCCAGCACGGGCTTCAGCTGCTGTTTTTACACGATCAAAAGAGAAATACATTTCCAACAAGACGAATCAAAGTCACTCGTAAAAATAAGTCGCCACTAACTTTTCACTGGATGCGAGGAAAATTTTAATATAGTGCCACTTCATGCCATAAAAAAAATTCCAAACTAAGTTTTCAAACTCCATTCGAATTCTTTTCACAATTTTTTACGGAAGATATATTTGACATAATTGTTTCTGAGACGAATATCTATTTCACTCAGCAAACGGGTAAATCAATCGATTTCACAAAAGAGGATATCAAAGATTTTGTTGGAATAAATATTGTTTGGGCAACCAAGAAAAATACAATTTCAGTTCGGCAACATCGCTTTCGGTTTCGTCGATAACAATACAGTTGAAAAATAGTAGTCTCAATTTCGAATGGAAGCGGGTTCGTTCGTAAAAGAAAATTTTTGAGAAACGGTACGGCGGTGTGCGTGGTGTTAAAATTATATACAAGCGAAGAGTATATTTGCAGTCATTACACTAAACGGCTCTTCCTAATATTCCTATTATTTCCTTTCCTAGCTTAAACCTTTATATTTTCCGTGAGTGAGTTTCGTTTGCTCAGAAAAAGGAGAAAACTTGGTAAGTCCATAAATGTAGTTAAATTTATTTATTCACAACGGAGCTATCAGTTATTCTGTATATTTCCTTTCTTATCCATGTACAGAATATATTTTGGTCCTTCGAGCCGGATTCGTGGATAAGTAAGTTTGGACTATTTTTTTGTATTGGATTGGCAAAGATAAAAAACTGGTTGAAGTCGTCGGGCCTTTGGCGGTGTTGTCGGATTGTTTGGTTTAGCGGTAGATTCAAATCGGTTTAATATTAGTAGGTATAAAGGTCCGTAGATTTCTGTTTTCCTCAAAGATTGTGTTCAATTGGGAAAGGTGGAGTTTCAATCAGACATCAGGTTTAGGAAGGGTAATATTGATAATTCATTGTCATCCTAAAAATGGGTGGTAAGGGAGCAGAAAAGAAATTTAAGATGCTGACAGCAAGAAAGGAATCACTTTTCTCTATTTTGCAGAATCTTTACGATTCATCCAAATCGTTGGGAACGGCCCAACAAATAAAAGAATTCAAAAGTTTATACTTGACTTTAGAGAATACTAAAGAAACTTTGCTAGCAGTAATAGATCAAATCAATGAGGTACAGTTTGAATTCGACGAAGAATTCGTTCCAGATTATAAGATTCTTTCAACCATAAATCAACTTTGTGGTCATATTCATATGGCGGCAAAAGGTATCGAAAGGTCCAACAGTAGTAGTGTATCAGTAGAAAATAGATCGCCTCCATTAACAAAAATGGAATTACCCGAATTTTCAGGAGAGATTCGTCAATGGGAAAGGTTCCATTCGCTTTTTAAAAGTATGGTTCACGATAATGTTTCTTTAACGGATTTGGATAAAATTCATTATTTAGCGGGGAGTTTACGAGGACCGGCCGCAGGTGTCTGTGTGGGACTCACTATTACCGGTGATAATTATAATATATTGTACGAGGCGTTGATCGATAAGTATGAGAGCAAAAGAATGTTAGCAGACAGTTACTTAGAACAAATTTTTGAATTCAAGCCATTACAAGGAGAATCAGAGAAAAATTTGAATTTATTTCTAGAAAGATTTGATGTGGCGGTTTCGGCACTGAAAAAATTAAATTTACCTGACTTAGCAGATTTCATTCTATTGTCTCAGGCTTTATCTAAACTCGATCACGAATCAGCTAGGGCATTTGAAGCAAGTCAAGATAGTTCAGTCATTCCTACCTATGAATCATTGAAAAAATTCATACAAAAACAGGCGAAAATTTTACATTTGGACAAAAATCCTCCGCTTAAAAATAATATTAAACAAACGAAGACGGTCAAATCTTTTTTTGTGAATCAAAGAAAGAAAGATGGAATAACATGTGTGTTTTGTCAAAAAGGAGGTCATTATTTGGGGAAATGTGATAATACCTAGGCATGTAGGAGCAATAGAACAAAATCCTATAATGCTTCTGGCTTTCGCGGATGCTAGCTTGAGTGGGTATGGAGCGGTAGTCTATTTACGCGCCGTGCATCCTAATAAGGATATTGAAGTTCAACTGGTGTGTGCGAAATCAAAGGTTTCTTCGGTTAAAAAGTTAACAATTCCACATTTGGAACTCTGAGCTGCTCTTTTGCTTTCTAATTTACTCAAACATGTTTTAGAAACGTATAAGAAACGAAATCTCATAATAAAAACCATGGCCTTTTCGGATTCGTCTACCGTTTTGAGCTGGTTGAAAACTTATCATTTCAGAGAGGTGTTTGTCACAAATCGAATTGCTCGGATTCAGGAGAATATACCGGAAGTTTCGTGGTACCATGTGGAAGGCATTCAAAATCCGGCAGATTGTTTATCACGGGGTCTTCTTCCGGGACAATTAGTTAAACATCCTAATTGGTTATATGGACCTTCATGGATGAAATTACCGCAAAGTGAGTGGCCCTATTCAATTAACGATGGGTTGAATAATTTGGAAGAAAACGAAGTGCCCAGAGTATTGACTGATAGTGTGGAATCCAATTTCCAACATCCTCTGTTAGATTTATTGATGCGGTTTTCTTCATGGCATAAAATTTTGCGCATAACGGTATGGGTTTTAAGATTTTTGAAAATAGTTTCAAAAGGAAAGATAATCTCATCGCGAGATCTTAATACTGCCGAATTAACTCTAATAAAATTGGTTCGAATAAAAAATTTCAATTCAGATATTCAGATGTTGAATTCCAATAAACGTTGTTCACCTAGGCTAATCAAGTTATATCCCTTTCTGCAAGATGGTTTGCTGAGGGTCGGGGGTAGATTAGCTAATTCCAGTCTGAATTTTCAACAGAAACATCCATTGATTCTTCCGGCTAAAGAGGTTTTGACCGAAAAATTAGTAGATTTTCATCATAAAATTAACCTCCACACCGGTGCTCATTTATTAGAAGCTCTATTACGGCAGAAATACTGGATTTTAGGGGGAAGGAATTTGATTCGGAGTAGGATATATAAATGTAATTGTTTCCGCATGAAGCCTAAGAATGTAGAACCTCTTATGGCGAATTTACCGTCTGCTAGAGTCACCGAAGCTCGTGTATTTGTACATACAGGGGTCGATTATTTTGGACCAATTAAAATTACTTTGGGTAAAAGGCGAAAACCGTTCGTTCACAAAACTTATGTGAGTTTGTTTATTTGTATGAGCGTTAAGGCCATACATCTGGAATTGGTAAGCTCTTTATCCACAGCTCATTTTTTACAAGCTTTCAAGAGATTCATCGCGAGAAGGGGTCCAATTCGCTTTCTTTATTCCGATCGGGGAACAAACTTTGTAGGCGCAAAATCGGTTTTGAAAGAATTAAGTGATTTTCTCCATTCTCCGGATTATGTCAATGCGTTTGAAACGGAATTAGGAATAAGTGAAGTAGAATGGAAATTCAATACACCTTTCTCTCCTCATCAAGGTGGGTTGTGGGAAAGTAACGTCAAAGCTGTGGAAAATCATCTTTACCGGGTAATAGGTGATCAGATATTAACGTTCGAGGAGGTTTCAACCGTACTTACACAAATTGAAGCATTGTTGAACTCAAGACCTCTATGTCAATTATCGGCCGATCCTTCGGCACCGGAAGCCTTAACTCCGGCCCATTTCCTTACTTTGACACCTTTGCGGAGTTTTCACTCTGAAGATGTGTCAACGGTTCCCATCAATCGACTTGACAGATTTCAATTGATCGATAGAATCGTACAAGATTTTTGGAAACGTTGGAGGTTGGAATATTTGACGAGTCTACAGGTGCGGACAAAATGGGATGAAGATGTTCCTAATATTTCTGTTGGCACTGTTGTAATCCTAAAAACTGATAACGCACCACCCTTGCATTGGCCACTTGCAGTGGTATCCGAAATACATCCAGGAAAAGACGGAATAGTTCGGAATGTCACTGTGAAAACCAGCAAAGGAGTATTCAGACGACCTGTCGTAAAGATATGTCCTTTGCCAACTCAATAAACCTTCAACGAACTTTTCTTTATTTTTTTTATCAATTCTAGCATAGTATTTTTTTTGGAGGGTTATTACCTGATGTTTGGTTGAAATTTGACCTGTCATAACTTCATTTTATTTAATTTTTTTATCTTTCGAAAAGTCTGAAAAGAAAAGATTTTTCAGGGTCGGGGGTATGTTTGGGCAACCAAGAAAAATACAATTTCAGTTTGGCAACATCGCTTTCGGTTTCGTCGATAACAATACAGTTGAAAAATAGTAGTCTCAATTTCGAATGGAAGCGGGTTCGTTCGTAAAAGAAAATTTTTGAGAAACGGTACGGCGGTGTGCGTGGTATTAAAATTATATACAAGCGAAGAGTATATTTGCAGTCATTACACGAAACGGCTCTTCCTAATATTCCTATTATTTCCTTTCCTAGCTTAAACCTTTATATTTTCCGTGAGTGAGTTTCGTTTGCTCAGAAAAAGGAGAAAACTTGGTAAGTCCATAAATGTAGTTGAATTTATTTATTCACAACGGAGCTATCAGTTATTCTTTATATTTCCTTTCATATTCATGTACAGAATGAATATACTCATGGAAATGGTGGACATGCCCGCTCATACAGATTATTGGCAATGCCCCTGAAGAAATTTCAGCAGATAAGAAGATACATTCATTTCAATAATAATTTACTCGATTATTATAAAGTTAGACCTTTGGTACAGAAAGTACGAGAAAATTGTCTCAAAATTGAGCACGAAAATAAGTTCAGTATCGATGAGATGGTGGTTCCTTACGAAGGCAAAAAAGCTGGAAATCGAAAACAATATATCGAAAATGAACCCCGAAAATGGGGCTAAAATATTTGTTAGGGCGGGGGTATCGGGATCGATTTATGATTTCCTATTATACGGCGGAGAGGACACATTTTGATTCCATAGTTTTTCTGAAAGTGAAGGAATTTTGTGATCGGGAGGTGAAGTTGTTCTTTCTCTTTGCAAAAGTATACCAGAACCTTCCTGCAATGTAGTATACTTCGACAATTTCTTCACCAGTCTCAAACTAATCAAAGTCCTTCGGAATGAATATGGTATTTTTTCATTGGGTACGATCAGAAATAATCAAATTCGGTGTGCTGAGGAGCATCTGGAAACTGACGAACAACTTTTGAACAGAGGAAGGAGCTCGTTTTCTCGAGTAATTTGTAACGAAAATAAAGTATGTATCATAAAATGGGCCGATAATAAATGTGTAACGGTGGCAAGTAGTTACGTTGATGCATATCCTTTGGGAAATATCAATGGATACAACAAAGTAACCAAGAAAAAAGATCCGGTACCTTGTACAGAAATAATCAAGCATTATAATGCCCATATGGGTGGTGTCGATCCAGCGGATATGCTGGTTGCTTTGTACAGAACCGAACTGAAAGGACATCGATGGTATCTACCGCTTGTCCCAGAAACTATCGACATATGCGTCGATAATCCTTGGGTACTCTATAAAAGAAATGTACCTGAAAAACTCCAAGAAAAATGATAATACCGTTGAAAATTTTCATATATTCCACATACCAATCTCAATTCAATTTGGACGTGATAAGCGTTCTAATGGATCTGAAAATTGGGCCCCTTTGAATATTATTCATAATCCGACAATACAGGGAGGAAATTCGGATATAAGATTTGATAAATATGATCATTTTCCAACCTTCACTTCAAAAGGAAATTTTGTACCAAAGTTCAAACTTCAGTATTTTGTCAAAAAATGTTCCCAACGATTATGTTTGTTACCAGATAGGAACTGTTTTTATTTTCTCCATAACCATAATGAATAACGTCTTCATTCTTCATTCATTAGCTGTTCATATTTTCAATTCTGGGTATGTACGATTTACGTTCTGAAAGACTGAACATCTACTATGTTTTGAGTAAATCTAAGATTTTTCTGATATTTTATTTCGTTTATTCCGTGAAAGAAAACATAATTGTTTTCTTGTTATACTCTCCTATAGTATTTCAATATAAATATTGAGAAATCTTAGCATTTTCAATAACTCATTTGTGAACAAAATGTTTGATGATTCCTGGCGGAGTATCTCTCAAGATACATTAATGTTAAATTAAATATTGCCGGTAAACGGGTACTTTATCTTGTGAAATACATACTTTCTCTCTGAAAAATAGTTACCCATATAATTTTTTTGAATTTTTCATAGTGCCTGCGACTATATGGAACTACAAAATCACAAAAATTTTCACATTTCCAAAAATAAAATGTCTTGCCAAGGGTTAACAATGATATGTAACTACTAATTAATCAGAAATGACTGGTCGGATGTACAAAATAGAACAACTGATGCGAATTGGAAGGACTTGAGAACGATATGTCACAAGACCACTTTTCAAAAAAATTATAGCGCCCTCTTGAAGGCGAGTAACGGTACTACTGTTTTTTCATCAAAATTTATTGACGCAAATTTTGTCCGGCCCTATCTGGCCACTTAGTTGAAAGGAAAGAACTATTTACGTACGTACATTTTTGTTGCTATCCTGAAGAGTGATGGATGCCCCGTAGAGCGGTGGAAATTGCAACTTTTAATGTCAGCGACGGTCAAAGATGCACCTTTTGATGCCGTCGGTAGTGAAAACTGCAATAACTTAAAAAATGCCAGTTATCGATGCCAAAATTATTGTACGTTTGAAGTTGCAATATGATGTACAGATGAATCATGCGGAATATATGGAGTTGGAAGTTATTTACGTCGTGAAGGTTGATGAGAAAAGTTTTATGAAAAAACCAATATCTGCCTATTCTGCAAGAAACCATTGATATGATCTCACAATATGAACGACGCATACATGAAAATTAAATAGAAAAATCTACCGAATTCTACCATTTTTTGTTTCGCTGTCCCTCCTCTCTTTCGAATTTTCCCTCTCTCGATAATTGTTCATTCTCATTCGATTCATTTTAATCATTTATGGTTTAATTTTTACGATCGATCACTATACGTTACTCGAAAGGATCACCGACATTTGCCTTTTATTGAAGGATCTTCGTCACTTCCACTATCATCATTTTCTTATTCAAGAAGAAGCTCTTCCTACCCAATTCCGCTTAGATAAATGTTTCGGGTTTTATTTTTTGTGAAGATTAGGAAATAGGAACTCTGTTTTGCAATCGTTATGAAATTAGCGTTTCCCATGTTACATTGGCATCTGTTTGGAGAATTGGGCCCACAATGTAAAAACTGCTTTCTCTACAGGGGATAGCAAATATATATGGGTTCGATTTTTCTATATGGATATGTCAAGGCGCACTCCTTTCTCTCTTACTACATATAATTATGACTTCTGTAATAGGATAGTAGATATCTTGAATTTTCAACGTCATCTTCAATTTGCATAGTAGAAGGACTTGTATACGCTGTTAGCATCCTTTGAGCTTCTCCTGGAGGTTTTCTGTTGATAGAAATTAACAAAAGCATTTTAAAAAAGGTTTTGAAGAGTTCCTTGAATTTTTTCATAATTCCCTCGAAGCTTCTTTTCTTGTCCTTCTTTGTCTGCCCAGAAACGTTCAAAAGTGAGATAAATCATGCCAGCAGATGAATTAATTCTTGGTTAGTTATATTTAGAAATGATCAGATTTTTCGTTGCTGTGAATCACAACTCTCGAGACAGAAATATTTGTTTATCATTTTTCGAGAATTCCATAATTGTGATGTCACTCCATGGGTATCAACCAGATAGGTCCACTGGTTCTGTCTCATCTAAAATGGCGGCATTTTTTTCGTGAGTTATCTGTCATTGATTTGTGGTAAAATGAGTTGACATTTTTTTTGTCGAATTCCCTTTATCAACCGAACAAATTTCAAATTCATGTAGGTACTCTGCAAAACTTGTAGATGTATATTGCATCTTGATTCTTTTCCGAATGTCAAAAAGTTATGACCCTCGTGACTGACAATCTTAAGTGACCTACAGGGGGATTCTGCGCAATATGTGGAGTTGAAAGTTGTTCCGATAGTGAAGGATAATGAGAAAAGGAATTATGACAGAAGGAATATCTGCATATTTTGCCACAAATAAATGACAAATATTTCACAACATATACTCCGAAAACATAAAAATGAGACAGAAGTAGCGGAACTATCTGGTTCACGTGTAGAGAGTGAAACTCGTAAAAGAATTGCCCAAAAATTGAAAAATCAGGGCAATTTTGTCCACAACAATGATATGAACGATAATACAAGTGTACATGTAGTTCGGCGGCCAAACTCCAATGAAATTTCTGTAACAGCAGGAGACTATTAACCCTGTAAATACTGCTTAGGAACATTTCGTAGGACCTATTTATGGCACCACATGAAAATTTGTAAGCATAAAGATGAAAAAAAAGATAACCGCAGGAGGGAACTCGTACAGGTTCAAGCAGAAAATTTCTTATTCGGTTCCATACAAGATTTCAATGCCTTGATAATACAAGTTTTTCCGATTTTGAGGCCCGATGATATGTCACGGGTAGCCAAAAGTCACGAGTTAATATGTCGCTTCGGGAATCGTTATTATAATTCGCATAAAGAAAAGCATTTAGTAATCCTCACTTCTCAGAAAATGAAACATTTGGTAAGATTGTTAATTGTTCTCAGAAGTATTACAGCTATGAAAGAATCTAGTTTGATAACATATTTGTTGCCAAATTTTCTTAATACTTTGGTTGTCGCGACTAGAATCGTATATGATGGAAAAACAGATAACTTTCATGCCCCTTCTCTAGAGTATGCCCTCGACACTTCACTGAGATATTGTTCTGATGTGCCAGAGTCGATGTTCTATGAAAAACAAGATCAGGGTGGCATGGAATTGAATAATACCAATGACATACAAAAATTGAAAAATTTTCGAAAATGATCGAAAAAGATTGGTCTTATGACCTGTCAACCACAGCAACAAAAAATTTGATCATCAATAAATATAACATACCAAAAATAATTCCATTGACAAGAGATATATCACTTCTGAATGAGTACATCGCAGATATCCAAAAAAAAAGCTTGTAAGGAATTACGAGAAAATAAACGGAACGTATCAGCCTTCAGAACTGTAGTCAAAACCCTTTTATCCCAAGTTATTTTGCTCAATAGAAAACGTTCCGGAGAAACTCAAAGAATTCTGAGTGAATCTTATACAAATCCGTCTACAATGCAAATTAACGATGGAGTTGAAAATTCACTAACACCTGAAAAACGATCTCTGTGTCATATTTCAAAATAATAGTTATACGGGGCGAGAGAGCAAGAAGACTTCCTGTTCTCTTTGCTAGAGAAATGCAAGAAACAGTAAATCTTATGCTTGAATTTCGACATATCCATATTGAAATGTCAAACCCATATATGTTTGCTATTGCTGGTACGG
The DNA here is from genome assembly GCA_032362365.1 of Zygogramma bicolorata. Classification (NCBI taxonomy): domain Eukaryota; kingdom Metazoa; phylum Arthropoda; class Insecta; order Coleoptera; family Chrysomelidae; genus Zygogramma; species Zygogramma bicolorata. The sequence goes on from JAVJAQ010005291.1 coordinate 61,610, forward strand.
AAAGCAGTTGTTACACTGCAAGTAAAATTCTCCAAACGTATGCCAATCAATGTGGCATAAGTAATCCGAATTCTATAACAGGTAGAAAACTCAGAAAACATGTATCTACAGTTGCACGAATCAATTTGAGTGAAGGTGATAGAGAACAAATGAGTAGGGTCATGGGTCACTCAAAAAAAAAACATGATGAATTTTATCGTCAGGATGATTTTGTATTTCAAACTGCGAAACTAAGTGAGTTCCTACCCCTGTCGCAAAAAGATGGAACAGAAAAAATCTGAGCGAAATCGTCTTAGAAGAGCCTCTTTCTGAGGAAGGAAATGATGATAGTGAAAATGACGAAGATCCCTTAATCAAAGACAGATATGTACTAGATGAGGACAATAATTTCGAAGAAGATATTGAAAACGCCGAAAATGCCCCCACAACAAATTTGTCAGAAACGATCGCCAGGGAAAATGAATTGTCAGAATATAAAAATTGTATGAATAAAAACGCTCGAACAGAAAAGGTGAAAGTAAGAAGAAAGTGGAATAGCGAAGAAGAAGACAATATGGCAGAATTTTTCAGAGAATTCATAGATACCAAACGCATTCCACGAAAAGTTGATTGTGATGAGCTACCCAAAAAATACAACAAAATTTTGAAATGTTTCCCAAATCAAGGCTTGGGTACAATATCAGATTAAAAAACAATTCTAATCATTCTGAATTCTTCGTAAATATTTTGGAGTTTTTGATGTTTTTGTTGAAAAATTTAATTTTTTGTTATGTATTTCCAGAATAAAATTTCATGTAACAGAAGTTCACATTACTTGTATCGTTTTTTTCTCAATTCTCAACAAACGAATTAGATCACAAGCTCTTATACGAACCAGGTTCAAAATCATTATACAATTTCGCATAGTGTATCTCAATAATATGGAAATAACTTTCGAGGTGATATGGTGAATTGAAAAAAAATCATATGTCGTGAACGTCTAATCTTCTGAATGCGGGGTGATGAATTTTCAGTGTTTTTTTCAACAAGGATGATCATATCCGTTACACCAGGACGAAATTCTAGTAGAATTATTCAAAAAACCTCGAAAAGTCACTAATGTTTAAATGTAGCCTGCTCTTTAGTTTTCAATGGAATGTAATAATAATTATTGAAGTTCTTCAACTTTAAAGCAAAAAAATGTATTCTATTTTATTTTTTGTCTTGCTCATGTGACATTTTTTCGTTCTCTAACAAAATTTGGAAATAAGGAGCCGATCAAAATTGAAAAAAAATCTCTTATTTTCCCAATTGGGGGGGGGGGGGGAGGTCCGGACCCGAACCTTCCCCCGTGGATCCGCCACTGACTTTGTGTAATGTTGTCTGTTGGCTTGATGGTTGGCAACTCTTGTTCATCCCAAGGATGGATGATAGATGTCAGTGCTATATCATAGCGATTGCGCTTCCTACCACAATGTATCCTAGTTGAACCCAATCTTCAATAATGTTTCACTTTAATAAAAAAAAATGACGAGAGGGCAAGTATAGGGGATGTTGGATCTGTTTACCCAGGACATGACTCGAAATGTCAGCTCTTCGATTTTTGTTCTGTGTGTGCCAGGCCCTGTGCCGCATTTTCATGTCATCTCGACAATAAGAAATTTCGACAGTTGACAGTTCTTTCAGTTGATTCTCCTCAATTTCCAACTCAATTCAATTTGTGAACTGTAGTAGTTTTTTCAAAGTTTTTTTCATGTGGCTATTTCTGATATGAGATATTGGGCACAAGGGCTCCAAGCCTCCCAATTCAAATGTCATCATTGTGTTAGGGATGTTCCAAATTACCCTAATTACCAAAATATTCATTATTCGTTTCAATATATTTTTTCTAATGTCTATCTACACTTCAGCACGTGAACTTTTTTCCCAATTAAATTTTTTCTTCTCCATGTTAGTAATTTTTATACTTCATAGTATCAAGTAATATTATATCTTTCTTTCTTTACTGTAGAATTGAATGTAAATTCAGCTGATGATGAACCTATGTAGGTTCGAAACATCACTGAATCACCGTCCTGACATCCTTCAAATATTAAATTGTGGAGACGACTTAGAGTTTTTCTACATCGTAAATAGTTTGGATTATGTCTCAAGATCTGACGAAGTGACGTGAAACAAACTTGGTGTTTCGAATAACGTTTCCGCCATTCTATCCTTCATTGTGTCACTCCCACTTTCCTCAGAAAACCCAACAAAAGATTGATTCTTTCCTATAGGAGTACTCGCGGATATTGGAGAAGATTGAATGTTTCCTTGGTTTGTTGATACTATAGATGGGTTGGAAGTAGTGCTTGATAATAGAACTTTCGTAATGGGCTCATATAGTTTCTCCAATGCCATTTGGTTTTCAATATGACCATTCTTGACCAGTTGACGTTTGAGATTGATTTCACTGGTTTTAATGTCAGTGACAGATTCATGCTTTGACTTCATATTGTTTTTACAAGTGAGTTCAGCGAAGTGATCTCTACACTATCTGTATCTGTAGAGTAGGGAGGGGGAGTGTAGACCCACAGCACTTAGGCCACAATATGGCCAATTGTACATCCTCCTAGGACATTGTCAATCCTGCCTTATCCAGGAAGGAGGACTGGTCACCAGGGGACATCTCCTTAATATCGGCAGGTGTAGGCCAAGACTCACCGAACACACATTCTCTTATCGACGATAGCTCCAGACATTCACATAAAACATGCCTGACAGTTTCATCTTCCTGTTCACACATCCTGCATAGAAGTTTGTCCACTAGCCCCATAATATGGAGGTGTTTCCTTACTTGACAGTGTCCAGTCAGAAATCCCACTGTTAAACGTAGGTTCTTCCTGGTCATCGCCAAATATTTATTCGGATCCAGCTTCCCAGAGTCGCCCAGGGTGATCCTGGCAAAACTGCATCCTTTGGTTTTATTCCATCTCTCAAGGAATTGAGTATGAGTGTAACGTTTGGCTAGATCCGCAATTGTCGAAGTTGTCAAGCCATGGGTGTCACCTGGTCCCAAAATTTTCAGTCCAGCCGCCATCCTGGCCAAAGAGTCAGCAATGCGGTTACCCTTGCTCCTGTCGTGCCCTTTCACCCACCTTAGTACGATATTATTATCTACCGGGGCGTTAGCTAAATCTTGGTGGCACTCTAGTGCTAACCCTGAGATAAAACGTTGTCTATTCAAGTTCAGTAGGGCTTGTCTACTATCAGTGCAGATTATTGTTTTTGCCAGAAATTCTTTTTCTGGTTAGCTCTTTTGTGGCGATTGATATACCAGCCAGTTCTGTTTGAACCACGCTGGTATTTTTTCCCATCCCCCACGTAATCCTTAGGCTAAGTGATCTGGAGTGAACTCCACATCCTGATCCTTCCTTGGTTTTTGAGCCGTCTGTGTATATGCGTATTGCATTTGCAGCATCTGCCTCAGTATTCTGTTTTATTTGTATTTTGTAGGGTTTATTGAACACAAACCTGGGTTCAATTGCGTCACTGGCCACCTGTAGCAGAGGCACCGCAGCCCTTCCTCCACAGGCCCAGCCTCAGTTGACCCATTCCTACCTCATGGTTCACACCAGCCGTGCGCAATCGTAGCATGGCCATTAGCGCACCCTCCTTGACGTGCAGGTCCAGAGGTGCCAGACCAGTAACTTATTCCATTGCCGCGGTTGGTGTTGTTCTCATGGCTCCTGTGATGTTCACACAAGCCATTCGCTGAATTTGACACAGTTTTTGGATTGCCGTTGCTTGTAGAGTTTTCGCTCCCTATGCAATGGCTCCGTACGTTAGCATAGGTCTTATTATTGCAGTGTAGATCCAGGGGACTACACGGGGCGAGAGACCCCATGTACGTCCCACTGTCCTCGGACACTGCTCCTAGGCCACATATGCTCTTTTTGTGCTCTGAATGTGCGAGTTCCATGTTAGCTTCCTGTCGAGGGTAATACCGAGGTATTTCACCTCTTCGGAGAAGTTTAGTTTGCTTTCGATTATTTCGGGGGGCTTCAAGCCCGATAGGCTTCTTTTCCTAGTGAAAAGGACCATCTCCGTCTTCTTGGGATTGATCGACAGTGAGTGTTCTTTACACCATGTTTCTGGTAATTTGAGACCATCCTGCGCTCTATCACACAGTGTGTTCACAAATTTGTTGGTCTGCAAGATAACTATGTCATCTGCATATGCAATAGGGTAGACACTTTTTGGAAATCTGGTTTATTATTAGTCTTATGGTCTAATTCAATCAAAATGTTAATATTTTAGTGAAAAACAAACATTATCATATTTTATTTTACATTTTTATAATCATTTCGACATTTGCTCATTAAAACGCGCCAAACTGTCATGGCGTCTCGAGTGACGTCAAAGTCTGCAAAACAACAGCTGTGTTTGATCGAGTGAGGAGTGAGTGTGTGTTTCTGAATTCAAAGAGAGAGTTGATTGATAAAGTCATTGCCTCTTTTCAAAGTGTGAGTAGTGAAGACAGATTAGGTCATGCAAAACATATAAGTTTACATATCGATACAGGTGATGCCTTACCTATACGTCAGCGACAGTACGCCATGTCACCGTACATGCTGAAAATTTTGAATAAAGAACTCGATGATATGTTGAGGTTAGGAGTAGTGGAACCTTCCCATAGTAATTGGTGCTCCCCAGTTTTGTTGGTCAAAAAGAATAATGAAGAAATGAGGCTATGTTTCGATGGAAGGAAACTAAATGAAGTAACTAAACACGATTGTTACCCATTACCTAGAGTAGATAGAATACTTAGTATGTTGAGGAATGCAAAGTACATCTCATCCCTAGATTTGCGTAAGGCATTCTGGCAGATTTCTTTAGACCCAGAATCGCGAGAAAAAACAGCATTTAGTGTCCCCGGTCGGGGATTGTTTCATTTTGTAAGGGTTCCCTTTGGTTTAAGAAATTCTGCTCAGATTCTTTGCAGGTTGGTGGATTCTATTTTCGGGCCAAAATATGAGCCGAATATATTTACGTACCTTGACGATATTATCGTTATCTCTGCTACTCTAGAAGAGCACTTAACCTTGTTGAATGAAGTGAGGCAACGCCTTGAGGAAGCTAATTTGACGGTGAACCTCCGAAAATGCGAATTTTTGAAACCCTCATTTAAATATTTAGGATTCATTGTAGACCAAAACGGTATTCGTACCGACCCTGATAAGGTAGCCACTATGGTGAATTATCCCAGACCTACCACCTCCACAGAGATAAAGAGATTTATGGGACTCTGCTCGTGGTAAAGGCGTTTTATACAAAATTTTTCGACCCTAGTTTCTCCGATAAATGCTTTACTGACGGGTCACAAGAAAAACCAACCGATCACTTGGACCGCTGAAGCTGAAAACTCTTTCATTGAAATAAAAAAAGCTCTTGTCTCGGCTCCTATTCTCCGTAGCCCTGATTTCAGCAAACCTTTCCTTATCCAATGTGACGCTAGTGACACTGGTGTTGGAGGTGTTTCGATACAACATATAATAATAATAATAATAATAATAATAATAATAATAATAATAATAATAATAATGGTCTCTATTGGCTGAAATAGAAAATAACATCCAAAAGGCGAAGTTCAAAACTGAAGTGTAGAAGCACTACAGGTTTGTTCTACCACTTAACCTCCATATTGATGGTGGAGAAATAGTTATAGCTTATGCTAGTAGATCCCTGTCGAAAACTGAGAGGAATTGGACGGTCACACAACGAGAATTGATGGCAGTAATTTTCAGTATCGAAAAGTTTAGGTCTTGTGTAGAGGGCACCCATTTTTCCGTTGAAACCGATCATTATTCCCTTTTGTGGTTGAACTCCTTAAAAAATCCTACTGGAAAACTCGCCAGATGGGCAGTAAAATTAAGACAATATTCTTTCGATCTCAAGCACCGAAAGGGATCTTCTAATGTAGTGCCAGACGCTTTGTCCAGGATCCATTCTAGTTCTCCCGAGGTAGTTTCGCTAGATATTCGTCAAGATGAATTGGAACCTTGGTATCGTTCCATGAGGAAAAAAATTTTGGAAAACCCCGTTCTTTACCCACAGTGGAAAGTGGAGGACGAAAAAATGTATAAGCACATTTCCTCTCAAAGCCCTTTTCGAACAAACATAAGTGAATGGAAATTAGTGATTCCCAGGAGTCAGAGAACTAGTGTCATCAAATCTTGTCACGTTCCCCCAACGAGTAGTCATTTTGGATTTTATAAAACTCTTTCGAAAGTTAAGGAAAATTACTATTGGCCGAAAATGCGCCAGGACATTTTGAGGTATGTAAAAACTTGTAAAATTTGCGGGTCCCAATAGATATCGTCTTCTCAACCAATGGGTTTGATGGGAACTGAAAAATCTGTAGATTTTCCATGGCAGATTATTGCTGCCGACCTCATGGGTCCTTTTCCACGTTCCAGTAAGGGAAATGCATATCTGTTAGTTGTAGCGGATTGGTTTTCTAAGTATACTTTATTATGTCCCTTGCGTCAAGCAACCGCACAACAAATCGTCAAATTCATGGAAAACAATGTGTTTTTGGTTTATGGAGTACCCCAATTCATTATTGTAGATAACGGATCCCAGTTTGCAGGGAAAACTTTCAAAAAATTAGCGGAAACCTATCAAGTTCAGAAGATTTGGTACAATCCGGTGTATCACCCTCAATGTAATTTCGTAGAACGCATCAATCGAACCATTGGCACGTCTATTAGGTGTTATGTAAATGAACACAAGTCCTGGGATTTAGAGATAAGTAAAATAGCACACGCCATAAACACCGCTAGGCATGAAGTGACAAGATATACCCCAAGTTTTTTGAATTTTGGTAGACATGTACCGTTGTCAGGAAATTATTATGGAAACGTACCCAGTACATCTGACATTGAAATTTTACCCGGGGACCGAGATTCTTATGCGTCAGAGATAAAGTCTCTATCTGAAATATTCATGAAGGTTCAGGAAAACTTACATAAATTCTATAGTAAGAATTCTAGCAGGTATAATCTGAGACGAAGAGATCATTCTTTTCAAGTTGATGACAAGGTCTGGAGAAAGAATAAGGTTCAGTCGGACGCTACTGCAAAAATTTCAGCGAAACTTGCACCAAGGTATGTCTTGTGTGAAATTGCGAAACGGATCTCGCGTTTAGTATATTCTCTTGTGAATTCTGATGGCTCGCCAGCCGGAAACTGGCACATAAAGGACTTGAAACCTTATTTAGGTTCAAACTCCGACGTATCTGTTGGATAAAGCTTCCGTATAGTTTTGGTTGTGGTGCACAACAATCAAAAGTATCTCTGTTTGTATATTATTTTGTAAATATTTTGTTGTAAATTTAAAAAAAATTTAAATGTTCTTACACATTTCCCTCTGGTATATGCTGACGAGACGTGAAGGACTTTTGAAAAAATTTGTGTCTTTTTTTGATTATGAATTCACTGAATGTGGAATTAACCGGAATCGTCACCTTTTGAAAAGGCGTGTGGTACGCGTAGTTACCAAGTCACAACCTCATCAACATATACCAAATTTTGCTAATTGTTTTTCCAACTGGAAATTTTAAAATTTATGAAAATCTAGCCTATTTATTTCTTGGAAGGGGATGGTGTAGCGTTTGTTTTTTCGCTCCAAAACACACCCTGTATATTCAGGAACCACTCAAAACGCCGGTCGGATAATTTTAGAAATTTACAGTTTTCATTCTGACGTTTTCGAAAGGTTTTGATCCTCCGAGCGGCAGATGGCGCTGATTTATTGAATATTATATTGAACAATTATGGATAGTCAAGAAATCGCAGGTTTATTCCATATTTCACTTTTGAGTGCAAGCCATTCAATTCGATATTCGACAGGTTTAGTTGTCTCCACCACTATTCTGGATAATCATTCTCACTTTGGGTGTGGTAGAAATCTATTTGGGAAAACAAAGGAAAGTCTTTTCAGTCCGAGAGGTCACCACAAACAAATTGTTTGTTTCCCATAACTCCCGCTCGTGACGAGACTGCGCAAGATGATCTCCAGAAGGGCGTCTTGAGTTTTTGAGAGTGGAAGACTTGGCGAAGCAATAAAAGGGGATTTGTTAAAGAATATTTGGAGGCATGATCTTCCTGATCATATATTTTTCAATTTGGAATTTGATGTTTATTTGGAGACCCAAAAGGAGAAGAACCAAAGAAACTATTGAGGTTTCACCCTTTGATGTTCCTGTAAGGAAGTGTTCGGGCCGTTTGGTTTGTCGAAAATGGCTACGCCGTTACTCCATGTTGAGATTATTTTTTGATTCCATTCGTTCCAGAATTTTATGCATCCATGAGGTGGATGATAATAATATCCTTCATGGAATAATTTATTGAAACTCTCTTAAGTGAGGTGAGTTCATTTCTCCGATTTTTAGGTGAAAAGGTGTAAAATTGTAACTATTTCTAGGGTTTTTTGCCAGGATCATTCCCTTGACCCCTTATTTGATTCGAAGAATCCATTTATTTTGATTTATACTGGTGTCGTGTTCTCGATGAGACCATTACCAATTTGGAGAAAATTATTATTTTGGTTTCTACCTGGACCTGTTCTCCTTGGCTGATGGACATCCCAGGACCTCTTTTTTTGAAGTCTTCAATTGTCTAAGTTATAAGGCCTTATAACCAGGAGGGTTGGTACTCTCCAAAATTCCACCACAACTACCCATTTCGAAGCTCGTTACTGCAGAATTTGAACTTCGTACCAGGGACTTGTTCCAGTATCTATCCATGGATTGTTTCTCACCGAATTAAACCAGGTTTTTATTACATTATGAAATTGACTCACTTATGTTAGAGAATTGAAGTATTGATATAATTACGTAACTATCGATCTGTAAGCGGACACCCAGTACTGAGTAGAAGCGTTTGGCCAATGATACAACGAACAATATCACAACTTAACGATTTTGAACTGATATAAACCTACAATATGAGTTTTCTGCTTCTCGGAATTAACATATTATGGAAAGTCATTTGTAACAACATACAGGTTGTCCCAACCCATGGAATAAATACTGAAGAAACGTATTATTATTTGTTTTTTCCCAACTTACACACTCTCACGAAATTTTTTTCACAATTTTTTGATTATCACGTTAGCCTACTCTTTGAATAACAACTCTCAAATGTTTTATTATCCTGACTAATAAAACCAATTCCCTCTCTAGGCTACCCGAGTCAGGTGGCGCTCAACAAACTTTTTTTATCAGTTTTACTGGCTTGATTGATACAATCGTCCCACACGACCCAGCTCTCCAACATAGCTACTAGCTGCCGGAGTGTAACCTCTCTTTCCCTCACTAGTGAAAGGTCGTTACACTGTGTCCACATGACGACAAACAAAAATTAATCCCCAAATCATTTGACACTTTGCCCTGGGGGCACTATAGCTCGAAAGAAACGATTTTTTGTTCTAGTTTTGATATGGTCGATAGGTATTACATTTTCTCATTTCTAGGTGTACACTGTTGGCTATGGATTTGGAGCAATTGTGCATCGAAACCATTTTCGAGAATATATCCTCTACGTGGGAATTCATAGCATTGTCACTCTTGCCTTCACAATCAACAGAAAAAGTGATTCGAAATTTTGCCGAGTATAAATGGATTCAAATAAATAAACTTGAAACTCAATATGATGCGGACATACTTGTTGATTTCGAAATTGTTTCCTTGATTTCTCGAAATATACCCACCAATTTTTGCAAAGCCTTGTTAGATTCTAACGATTTGCAACCATACTCCAAGCATGATTCATATTGTGTTTGGGAAAAGTTTTATGAGAATGAACATTTTATTATCAGATTTTGCGAGTGTTGGCAGACTTATTTGAAACAATGCTACGTGGAATGCATAATAAAAACATATTTTAAAATCAGTTGCTTCCATGAAATGTTCCATTCTCATGAGCTACATACTTTGTTCAAGGATAAATCACGATGGTGCCAGAATTGCTTTAGCCGCGTTTTGTTCAAATTCCAGAATCAGAGCGATTGCATTCATAATGTACATAGATGAAAAAGAACAAAATGTTGTTGAAGAACTTGAATAATTTCGTTTGATTTATTCATGTACTTGATTTTATGACTATATTTCAACTACCCTGACATGTATATCCAATAATATTTTATATATTCACTCATGCATCTCTATATATTCATGTGTTTCTCTACATATTCATGTATTCCGTTGAATATTTTTTGATTGAAAAAAAAAACAATAAATCATTTCATGTGTTTCATTACAATCATGTATTACATAAGTCATATACGGATTTTTGTTTATAATAAAATGAATATTCTCGCAAGCCATAAGCATACATACTATCCAAAGATGAGGCTTGACAAAAACCTGTTATGATTTCCTGTGAAGTTAAATTGGTTTCATTCTCACGCAACCAAGATTGAATAATGTCAAAAACACCTCGATAATGATCATAAAAATTCAGAGCATCCAACATGGCCACACGGTCTGACAGCACCCCCAAGCGAGTATTGAGCAGGTCGTTGACATCCCGTTGAGACAGCTCCATTCGTTACATCTTTGGTAATTGAAACTTGCTTTGTACTACACTCAATGTACTGCGTGACGTGGATATAGTCTCCACACTTTATTGATATCGGACCATACTCGTCCACATAAACATCGATTTCTGAATCGAAGAAGTTTTCGTTTATCGTTTGCAGAATACCAATCAGAGTTTTCCACTCGAATGAGGTAAAATTGATGGAACACAGAGAGAATTGTTGCTTGAGTATTATTTACGAGCTACAGTCTCTGGATGGACTTAGACCGCATCGGATTTCATATAAATCCATGGGGAAGACCATCAACAGCAATTGGTTTTCGTTTCGTGCTATCATTCCGTATCGCCCCAAAGCTTTGTCTATGAAATCTAGAGTTTCTTTGTATTTCTCGTCACTATCGAACTTTGCTTCACAACCACTATCGACCGACATTGTTTTCAAACTGAACGTTGACGCTTGCATGCTCTTTCATAGCCTCACATCACGTGATTTCAGCCACGTGTTGAACAACACATCAGAAAGGCCTCCCTAATGATAGAATGTGTGCTTCTTTCCCATAAGATTCTATATGAAATCAACGTTTTCGATCCAACTGTTGTGCGTGGCATCCAAACCAAGCCATTTGACGTACATTTTTCTTCCTTTTCTCCTCAAAACTTTTTTCAGCAAATAAACATCAGGATTGGCAGTTTTCTGCAACTCTTCCGTGGGTTTGTAGCTCTTGTCGAAAACATGTTTGACTTTCACAATATCACCGACTCTGAATTTACTCGGCCCTGCTATGTTCTAATAACACGTTCAGCCATAGAGGCCTTCATGATGCTGTATGTGCTATAATGATAATTCCCGTGTGTTTTAATGAGACTTTGAATTTTTTTATTGTAGAACTCGGTTTTCTGGTCACTCTGTAGATTTTTCAGGCTTCGTTTCGTATGTGCCAAAATATCTGCAAACGATTTGGTAATTTCCTCACCCGTTTTTTATTCCAGTGAATGAGTCCATACGAGTTTCTAAATACAATCAATCACAACCAGGATGAGTTTGAAATTTCGATTTTTAGAGCCGTAGGGACTTATTTCGATCAAGTCCATTTGCCAAAAGGCATCCAACCCCTTGATTATAGTTCGACGACGTGGAAATATTTTGCGAGCTTGCCTATAAGTTCATTCACCAATTGAAGTTTCTCTTTTGAATATCCTTTCATTCTGATGACAGATAGTATACTGAATTCTACTTGATCAAGTCGAATATTTTTTTTTCGCGATTCAATCAAAGCGTATATGTCATTTTTCATTTTAGTGATATCATTGTTAAGTTGGAATAATGTTGATTCCACTATTGTATCAGTTTAATCAAACTCTTGTTGGAAACCATTCAGCCTATCGGTCAAGGCAGTTGTATATAACATCATTTTCCCATGATACTGATTCATGAGCTCCTCGATCGACTTGATTGTTTGCTGAAAACTTTTCAGTTGATCAACCAAGATGGTTTCCCTCCTCGCTACCGCATCGATATCATACGTATGTTTACCCAATACACTTTGAATATTCAGAATTTCTGTAGTATACTCATGCCGTATTTCTTTTCACTTTTTGCACCAAATTCCCATCGAAAGTTTGAATTCATCTGTTCATTTCATTGTTCATCATAGATAGTTTTTGCGTGTGTTGACTACCCTGATTCTCGATAGATGCGTTGATTGCTTCAACGAGCCTGTCCACGTATCGCTTATTGGCTGCATCCGTATCATCTGTTGGTGTCTTCACATTACATAATTTCAAATAACTAAAATCGATATAACTGATTGATATAATTGATTGAATTCGCCTTCTTTTGACGTTGGGTGCGTTGTCACTACGTCCAAACTTATCGACAACCATTGTGAAAATGATGTAGCAGCACACCTCAACTTATTATATTTGCTTCATTGAGTTCGCTCAAAATGGCCATAATCTCATTGTCGAGCGAAGTGTTTCCAGCATCTCGATATGCTATCAATAACTTGAGACGTTCACACAGTTCGTTAGGGTCATCTCAATAAATGAATTCCATTGGATTCGTATTGAAAGTAATTGCGGTAGGTAAATCAGGCTGTAAACCTGAACCTGACTTACTTTTCGGAGATAACATTGGCTTGATTATTCCATTGTACTTGTATCTCTGAGTACCTTTCAGATGACCGGGAGTGTTTTTGTGGACGCTCGATAAATCCAAAATAGTTTTGTATGTTTGTAAATCGTCAGAGGTATACTTTTCAGGTACGTCGAGAAATATGAGCTCATATGGGCCAGGTGTTTCTATCCAGATATGTCCAGCCATTTTGATGCTGCCTGTACGTTTGTCGAAATTATATATGGGGCCATAAACCTTGTCGATTTCCTTGCTTTTTTCCCAATGCTTTATAATGTACAGTTGAGACATTATCGGATATTGATCGATATATTCCTCTAAAACTTGCTCATCTACGCTGAGGGAGGAATCATCTTGTGTACCAGCTTCTAGGGATTGAAATGAAGTTTCTGACGACTCTTCCACTTCTTCTTGTTCTGGTTCGGAAGTTTCTGACAACTCTTCCAATTCTCCTTTGGGTTCAATTTCTGTTTTGATCGGTGCAGTGGTCGTTTTGTCAGCTATTTTCTTTAATGGCACCGACAGAGGGTTGAAGAATTTTTGCAACGACTCATCTTCCTCAGATGAATTTCAAGCTAAATACTTTTTGCGAATTACGCGCGCAATTTCGTTGATTTCATTCTTTCGAATAACATCAACTTCTTTGCTCAACGGCCTCATGATGACAAATGAAACTACATAACACCTTGTGTATGCATATATATTGGTCGAATCCTTGACGATAGCGGCCGGCATTTATATCGAAATCTTTCATTATCACAATGGCTTCATATCGATCTTGCCAGCATTCCGCGCATGATTTTTTAAATTCTTCGAAAGACATGTCAGGTGAGACGTGTTCTTCGAATACAAGTTTCAAATTGATTTCATCCTGTTTGAATAACATAATCATATTGCAATTGTCCCGTATCAATTGTTTGGGGTTTTTCGAGTATGTTTGGCAAAGGTAGGCGGCGTCAATATTCTTATGTCTACACATGGAATAATATTTTCGAATTTTCTGCTGTCCATCGCATGCAACATCATCAAAAATGAATATGGAATTTGATTTGGCTTCGTGAGGACTTATGATTTCCTCATTCTCTCTGAACGGAAAATACCCCAACCCCTTCACTTTGCCCAGGATTTCTTGAACTGCTTCATATTTTGGCTGATACAATGACTTTGAGTATACGTAAAGATTTTCGAATTTGGCGCCATTTTGGATAAGCGCTCGGTCAGAAGGGCATTAACGGTCTAGGTTCTGCTTGCTGTCGCCACGATTTGACCTATTCGCAGAATGAGCCTTTGGAGGATCGTCATAAGGCTGATTCGGAGCTGGAGAACAGTGCGTGGGAGCGGTTCGAATCGAAGGACTCTAGTTTGGGAGAGAAAGCAGCCTCTTGGTTCGTAACGACAGCCATTAAGACTAAACGCAAACTCGGTATGGGTATGACCTTCCGACGTAACATTCTTCAAGAAGTTATGAAAAATTGGAAGCCACATCCTACGAATGTTAAAAAATCTAGTGCTTCGGCTTTGCGAGCCGCTAAAATGGCTTTGATTCGAGCTGGCGGACGTAAAAACATCAAAATACCCACAATAACACCGTTTGATGCAAAGTCTGGAGGAATCCTACCGCTTATACTTATATTCGCTGCTCTTTCGGCTTCGGGTTCGATAGCGGGTGGAGCGGGAGCCATTGCAAAAACCGTGATCGATGAAAACAATGCCAAAAATAAACTCAAAGGAGATCAACGTCACAATCAGGCTATGGAACATTTAGGTTCCGGCTTGTACCTGCGCAAAACACCTCGAGGATTCGGTCTGTTTCTGAAGAAACAACAACGCAAAGGACGTGGACTCTACTTGAAAAAACAAAAAACTCCCATTAGAGCTGCCCAACAGAGCGTTGTATGATTGGGAAATACGGCGGTGCGCTCGCCAACTGAAAATACTGCATTCTCGTGGAGTCTCCATGCGTGATACGTTACCAATTTGCGGTCCTTGGTCGCGAGAATGCGCTGTAATCAACTTGGATACTCAGTTGAATGCCGGCACCCATTGGGTAACTTACAACAAAAACGGCAATGCTGTACAATATTTTGACAGTTTCGGTAATTTGAAACCTCCAATGGAATTGGTGCGATATCTTGGAGGGGGTATAACAATCACATACAGTAATGATCAATACCAGAATTTCAATCAGAGTAACTGCGGACATCTCTGTCTGAAGTTTTTACTACAGAATGTCAAGTAAGTTTTTGAGAGATTACTTTGATGCCGAATTGAGAAAGATTTCCATCGACTATTTGATAAGCTCACATTTTGGGTTTCTCGTCATCTCTCCTCAAATCCAACACAGATTACGTATCCGATCTGCCTGTGGGTATCATTAAAGTACGCACCATACACATAGATAGCGTCTCATACGTTATACGAATTCGCTATTGGTGTTGATCCTGGGTACGCAATTGACGAAACACCTAATCACCTCATTTACCTACCTATTGCTCATAGAGACGAAAAAGGTAATATTCCGCTGCGAGTACTCGATCAGCAATCCAAACCAATCGATTTTAGAAACGAAGAAATAATAATTCGTTTGGAATTGAAGAAGGACTATGCTTATCTATAAGAACAACTCACTACCCACCTCAGTCTTCAACAAGACATTCAACCAGCAACAGCGCCAACCACTGACGGTGGACAATAAATTATTTTTGGAATCTCTTGGCTATCATGTTGTCCAATCATGTGTTCAACATCTTCCGAAAACCTGAAAACGATGAGTCTATACAAAAGGTGGAGATGAAGATATCAAGCACATGGCTATCTAAAGTTGGACTTTTCCCAACCACGTGAGCGTCATCCACACGACTCATCTCACATTCATCAAGCTCCCCGGTGAACATTGTATGTGCAAAATATCGGTCATGAGATGGTTTTTACATGACGTCTGTTTGGAAATTGAAATTAACTTAGAGATTTACGTTCGTGATGAGATTGTCAAACAAAAAACCCAAACCTGACATTCATGGGATCATCACCTGAATGATGTTCTCAGTGGAACATCTAATTCACATTTCATTCATGCTCAAATTATTCAATCAAAGTAAAAAAATCATAAAAATCCAACCCAGCAGAATTACATCTCTTTTTTATTCGTAGAAAGACGTTCTCTTCTAGATATATGAATGATGTTATGAAAATGCCCTTTTGATTCAATAATATTGGTGACGTCACACTAAAATCTCACTGGAGCTCAAATTATTTCATTTTGTGAGAAACATCATAAAAACATTTTCTTTGTGACGGTTGAGCTTGACCCAACAGAGTTAAATCTTTTTTCTATTCGTAGAAAGACGTTATTTTCTAGATATACAGTGTGGTCCACTAAGTCTGCAACAAATGGGAAACTTTTTTATTATCGATTTCTCAGAAAATTTTATTCTCGACAAAAGTTGGTGCATGTTCCAAAACTATACCAAGTGTACCTGAAATGGCTTTATGACAATCACCGTACAGGATAGGCCAAAAAATATAAATTTCGTTCAAGAGTAAAGTACCCTTATTTCAGAAAATATAAAAATATGTTGGTGAGAAGAGTTGCTTAGAATTAAAAGTTATATTCTGATACGAAGTCATGGCCAGCTATTCGAATTTTTTTTCTTTTGGAAAATTTTGAATTACTCCTGTATGATACATATTTTTACTATTTTGATTCAATATGTATTTGAAGAGGTTACAATCAAATCGGTTTGGAGTATTTCTTATCAAATTAAAGTGAATTTGTATAATTTACATGGATTTGTATTTTTTTTTTTTGGTGACCGTCAACTTCTTGTTTGTTGCAACGATATTTAACAGAACTCTAAAATAACACAAATACTTTTTTTAACAAGGCAAATACTTTACTAACTACATAAAAATATTTGTGTTATTTCAGAGTTCTGTTAAATATCGTTGCAACAAACAAGAAAATGACGGTCACCTAAAAAAAATACAAATCCATGTAAATTATACAAATTCACTTCAATTTGATGAGAAACACTCCAAACCGATTTGATTGTAGCTACTTCAAATACATATTGAATCAAAATAGTAAAAATATGTATCATACGGGGGTAATTCAAAATTTTCCAAAAGAAAAAAAAAATTCGAAAAGCAGGCCATGACTTCGTATGTGAACATAACTTTTAATTCTAAGCAACTTGTCTCCTCAACATATTTCTTTATTTTCTGAAAAAAGGGTACTTTGCTCTTGAACGATATAAATGATGGTATGAAAATGCCCTTCTAATTTGATAATATTGGTGAAGTCACACTAACACTTCATTGGAATTCAAATTTTTTCATCACTTGAGAAACATCATAAAAACATTTTCTCTTTGACGGTTAAACCCAACCCAACAGAGCGACATCTTTATTTTATTCGTAAAAAGACGTTTTTTTCTAGATATATACTTAAATAATGTTAGGAAAAGAACCTTTTATTTTTATAATATTGGTGACGTCATACTAACAGCATACTGAAGCTCGAAATATTATATCAGGTGAGAAACATCATAAAAACATTTTTTTTGTGACGGTTAATAATAATAATAATAATTTTTATTTTGTCCACTGAATGTCACAATACTGGCCAGTAAAATATACATTATGGGACACGTCACAAACAGATAAGCCAATTCGCTATTTGGTACAATAGGAACCTGGTTCGTATGCTAAAATTTTTTTTTTAAATATGCAAGATAAAACATAGTAAAATAGAGGATAACAATGGCATATTTTCTAAAATAATGTATCAATTGCGAATTAAAATAACATATCCAAATTATTTGATGACGCCTGACAAGTAACATTTTGAATTTTGTGTGACATCTGTTTAGACTCCCTACTACTCTTCGTGATCTATGTGGATGTGATCTCAGTCGGACTTATCATTGAAAAATTCTTGCAGTGAGTAATAGCATTTCTGTACAAAAAACTTCTTGAGGCATTTCTTGGGCAATGTTGTTTCACATTCTCTGAACTCCTTCATTGCACATATTTTATTGTAGCATTGGATTCCCATGTAATTGGGGTTTTCCCGCCCAATTGATAATCTGGAGAAACCTAAATCGATTTCGTCCTTCTGTCGTGTGTTATGACTATGTACCTCCCCTCTCGTCTTCAAAGTATCCTGTTTATTCATAATGTAAACAATCAATGAGTAAATATACAAACTTGGTAACGACATAATACCCAATTCAACAAAGTGGTTTTCACATGATTCGTTATAAGGCAAGTTCAGCATGCATCTTATAATTTTTTTTTGAATAATAAATAGTTGGCCAGAGTTATGGTTTTTTCCCCAGAAGACTAGACCATATGAAAGGCACGACTGAATAAGACCAAAGTATAATAATTTGAGCACGTCGATCGATACTGTATTCCATAAATTCCTGATAATGAAACAATATGAACTGAGTTTTGAGGGCTGTATGATCAACATGCTCATTCCATGTGAGTTTTTGATCTAGATACACTCCTAGAAATTTTGTACAGGCTGAGTTCTCTAGGAATTTTCCGTCTGTTTTGAGTAACATGCTTTCGTTTATTGTAACATTTTTCGTATTAAATTGAACAGCTATTGACTTGTCTACATTCAAAGATAATTTATTATTACTGCACCATTGGGATATGCTTCTAATAGATTCAGTAAATTTATTTTGTATTTCTCTCTTAGATTGTCCTGAGACGATTAAATTAGCATCATCTGCGTAAATAATAGGATAGCCTGTTTTTTTCAGTTCTTTGGGTAGATCAGTTATGAAAATATTAAATGATGTTGGTGACAGGCATGATCCTTGTGGGATCGGTTTTGATCGGTTCCGATCTGACACCGTTGATCTCAACCTGCTGCTTTCTATCCGACAAGTACGAAATTGCCCATTCCAAACATGGGCCTCTGACCCCTATCCGATAGAGTTTAGCTTCTAGCAGGTCGTGGTCAACTGTGTCGAACGCTCGGCTCATATCGAAAAACAATCCCAAGATGTTTTCTTTTTTGTTTAAAGCCTCATGGAATTAAACCTAACCCAACAGAGTTAAATCTTTTTTATATTCGTAGAAAGACGTTATTTTCTAGATATATAAATGATGCTATGAAAATCTCTTCTAGTTTTATAATATTGGTGAAGTCACACTAACACTTTACTGGAACTCAAATTATTTCATTACTTGAGAAACATCATAAAAACATTTTCTCTGTGACGGTTAAACCCAACCCAACAGAGTTACACCTTCATTTCATTCGTAGAAGGACGTTTTTTTCTACAAATATAAATGATGTTATGAAAAAAACCTTTTATTTTCATGATATTGGTGATGTCATATTTACAGCATACTGAAGCTCAAAATATTGTATCAGGTGAAAAACATCATAAAAACATTTTCTTTGTGACGGTTGAACCTAACCCAACAGAGTTGAATCTTTTTTCTATTCGTAGAAAGGCTTTCTTTTCTAGATATATAAATGATGCTATGGAAATGCCCTTCTAATTTGATAATATTGGTGAAGTCACACTAACACTTCACTGGAGTTCAAATTATTTCATCACTTGAGAAACATCATAAAAACATTTTCTCTGTGGCGGTTAAACCCAACCCAACAGAGTTACATCTTTATTCCATTTGTAGAAAGACGTTAGAAACATCATGAAGACATTTTCCTTGTGACGGTTAAATCCAACCCAACGTAGTAAAATTTTTTCATTAGTCAACTGACGTTTTCTTGTAGATAGATAAATGATTTCGTGAAAAGAACCTTTCATTTTGATAATATTGGTGACGTCACACTAACAGCGTACTGAAGCTCAAATTATTTCATTACGTAAGAAATATCATAGAACATTCTTCTTGTGATTGTTAACCCCAACCAAAAAGAGTTATATCTTGTTTTTATTCGTAGATAGACGTTCTTTTCTAAATATATATATAAAAAATATTATGAAAAAAACATTTCGTTTTGATAATATTGGTGACGTCACACTAACAGCTTACTGGAGCTCAAATCATCTCATTACGTAAGAAACAACAAAAACATATTTCATGACAATTATACCCAAGCTGACGAAGATGTATTATTTTTATTCGTAGAAGAATCTCATTTACATTTTATTCACATATAAATAATGTTATGTATGTGACCTTTTATTTGGTTCTATTGGTGACGTTAAAAAAACAGTTTATTGGATCTAAAATAATTGCATTAAATAAGGTACATCATAATAACATTTTTCATGTGACAATTGTACCCAAGCTGACGAAGATAGTATAGAAAAATCTCTCTTACTATAGATATAAAAGTAAGGAAATAAATGAACGGGACATATTTTTTTCAATCGTTGAAAAGTCTCTCTTATTAAACATATAAATAATGTTATGATCGGGACCCATTAGATTTGTTCGCGGATTACATTCGGAACTGATTACGAACCAGGCCAGAACAAATGCAGGATTGTCGTAGAGCGCATGCCCAATTATGAACTTGTTCAGGACTTTATTCTACCGCGAACGCTTTTACCGATTTTGAACTGTCATCTGTCATACTGTCTCTGGCAAGTGTCAAGTTTTCCAACTTGTAAGGGCCAGTTGTTTAGATATGGTTTGAAGTTTAAACTTTGGATTCGAGATAATATGCATGGGAATTCTGTCAAACTCTTCTTCTTAATAGCTACCTAGAGCTTGAATCGAACCTATACAACTGGCCCTTTGAATAATGTGATTTTAGTTATCCTATCGGAAACTTTTCTATATAAAGTTGCTTCGTTCGCAGCAAACCACAAGAGAACTGTTATACATTTAAGTGGAGTAACCTTCTCCGAATTCCCTTCCTGTAATGATCAGAATTAGCATATCGATTTGCTAAGTCTTCGGTCATTTCTCAATAATTTAAAATGCTCTACATTAGTTTCGTATAGGTAATCACTAAACTGTGTGTTCTTTCGAGTATGCATTACCTCTGGGAACTTCAATAAGTTATACCAACTCTTCCATATCATCATAGCTAGACGATAAATGGTCCGACATGGTAGATAGAAAATGGAAACGAATAACCATAAATAGACAAGCTTTATGCTATAAAATAAATATACTATAATATAAAATAATAACTTTGCAATAATGCTGTGAGGATAGGTTATAGTTTTGCTTTTTGTCTGCTGCTTCAAAACATAAAACAGGTGACATTCGCTCGATATATTGCGCATAACCGGAAGAACCGAACTTTCCGCCCTAACCAAAATCCTAGGACTGCTGAAACCGATTCTGAATGAGTAATTTATTAAAATATGTATTTAATTTGTTTGAATAATAATGGTGACATCAATCGAACAACTCGTTGAAGTTCTGTTGAAGAACGGCTGTGTAACTACTACATCTAATGATATAGAGGACGAGCCGCTGAAATATAATATTTGTACTAGAATGTTAAATTTAACATTGTGACAAATATTACTGAAAACATTCCCTTGGGAGTTATTTTGCTGTTTTCATACACAACCTCGTGTTAGTAAGTATACTTTCTTTTGATATAAGAACTGTTGTAAAACTTTATGTTTTCTTCAGATGACTCTGGAAAAGGAAATGAAATATTTTCGAAAGCTTGACAAGTAACAAAGAGTTTCTCTTCTTCCTGGCCACATACAATTGACTGCAACCCAAGAAAGTTGTGTTTTATGTAAATAATATTCCTATTGCATGTGAAGTGATTGTGAATCACTGAACTCAAAGCAACAATACTGCGAATTTTTTTTTTCTTTTCGATACATTTAGCCATCCTTAACAGTGACAATATTGTAGCGAAATAGTGAAATTGTTTTTGATTTAATGAATTGTACACTGTCAATATATACTTTCAGTAGTTGATTCTCCGCATATTATTGGAAAAATTATCTCAAAATAAAATGTATCATGTATGTGAAAGCTTAGATACGCCATTGATCAAACTAGTCCAATTTTGTCATTATTTTTTTAAGATTAATATCATCAAGGCTCACACCATTTTTGTGTTTGTTGTTGTCATTGCTTTGGTTCAAATGACATTCATTTATTATAAGTCTACTGGATTCCAAATAGCTGGCTACTTGAGATAGTATACCCACATTCATTTCATCATATACATCACGAAAAAACTTCCATGTGAGGATTGTAACCAAGCTGATGAGAATAAACCTTTTCTTGATTTGTAGAAGGAAATTTCTCACTCAGACATATATTATATATATATATATATATATATATATATATATATATATATATATATATATATATATATGATATAGAGGACGAGCCGCTGAAATAATATTTGTACCAGACTCATTTTTCACTAGTGATGGGAAGAATCGAGTACTTTCCAGAATGGAGTACTCAGTACTCGCTAACTTTATAGAATAGAGTACTCAGACAAGTAGCGAGTACTTGAGCAGAAATTCTGTAATTAGTATCTACTTCAATAATTATTTAGGATCTTATTCAGTAGTGTTCGGATTTATTATTTCTGCAATCCAGGAAAATCTGTTCCTTCTGAGAGAGTTTTCTCAACAGCAGGGCAACGAATCAATTTGAGAAGCCGTTTTTCGCCAAAGAATTTGAATACTTTTGACATGTATATTTTTCGAATTCATGACATGCATTCCACGAATAAATATATTTCAGTTCATTATTACTTTTTTTTCAAACCAAATTGGACCTCCAGCATGACCCTGTTGCCGTCATCTCAATTTACCGTCACAAATTAATAACTTTCTGCATCACTGTCCTTGATTCTCCACAGACCATTGAATTTACAGAACATAGGACATTGAACAACGAGTACTGATAGTTCGAGACAAGGTCTGATTCTATTTCACGAATTCGATTATCGAATGGTTTAGATATTAGAATATGCGTATATTTTTGGTACAGAACATGCTACAGTCATAGTCAGATCTACTCGACAAGCGAATTCGTGAAATAGAATCAAACCTCTGAACGTTTTCGATTGAAGCCGATTCATACCAAATTTTTCCAAGCAGGAAGTGGAGAACCTTATTATGGCTGGTGGAAATACATAGGGACATTTTGAAATTTTCATCGTCAAATGATACATCTTCAAACATTTCAATCACATCCATTTTGAAAACATGAAATCTCTGAACAACTAATCGAATATTTATAGGTTATACTCATAGTTATAGGAGAATACAAAACAAACAGTTGATACATCAGTTTTCAATCCGCACATGTGTTCAACTGAAGCTTGTAATTTAACTGACCCTCCATCCATTAGACAGTTGGCAGTCATAAACACCTATACAACGAACTTCATTCATTAAACCAAAAGTAAATTAACACTTGTGGGTGCTTGTGGTTTAAACTGAACCTAAACAAGAGGGGCTAAAATCCAAAAAGATGACTAATAGACTACAGGCCCATCCAAAAAATGGATGGGTCATATGAACCACCAGGTGACGTATATAAGACGATATAAGAGCATAAAATAATAAGATTCAGTACCATGCCGTCACTTGTAAGCTTTCCAACTGAGTGCTGGTGAGAATTCAAAAGCGCAGGTTAGAGTGAGTACATTATGGTCATATATTTTTGTACGGCATTTTTACCCTCTATAGATCCATAAAAAATAATAAGAAAGCGCGAAGTGCCGTAAAAAAATGGTGCGCCATAAAGTCGGTAATTTTTTTGGATTTTGGACAATTTTAAGGGTAATTTGGTCATTTTATTATGTACGGCATCAGTTTCATACTGTTTCAATACAGCTTCTAATCCATTATTCCGCAACGCCGTGCAAAAATCATGCGACAAGGGGAAAAAATCGAGGGTTGCAACCCCACTCTTTCCGTGGTCCGGGGGGTGATTTGAAAAAGTACGGCTTCGGTTCCAAAACATTGGGTAGCACTCAGAAGTACTATCGAAAATAATGCCGTCAAAAAATGTCTGTTCATTTGAATGTATATTAATAATTATCTTCATTTTATGGTATACTTGATTTATAATAGACCAAGAGCCCGTGTCACTATTTTTGGTAGTGATAAGTTTACGCCCATCGACCACTGAAACTTGTATTATCGATGTCGACGATGCTACAGAGATTCTCGCCATACATGATTTCCGGGGCGAAGTTAGGGTAGGGGGCTGACCGATCTGTATAAAAAAAGCGAGCAAAATATGTCTTGAGTTTACGGCTGAGAACATTGGGAAAGCAAAGATTTCAGGAAAATAATCCAACGCTCGCTTATTGTCAGTCGCCTACATCGTGGCGTTCACCCGCTACAACCCCTCGAATTATGTATAAAAAAAACAACAAGAAAAAAAAACCAGTTTACAACTGACAATGGGGCAGATCTTACCATTAGCATTTTAATGACACAATTTTTTCAGGCCAGCCTTATTCAATTGTAATGAAGTCATTATTTTCAGTAATGAGGTTTGTAAATAAAGTCGACTGACCTGGCTAATATATGTTGTATATAGATTCCGTTTCAGCACTTGGGTTTGTTCGATATGGTATATGATAGACTGATAGAAATATTATTGATTTATTTTTAATGAATGATGTTATCCGTGAACATTTTGATTAATCATTTCATTTTTATTCCGTTTGGCTCATGATTTAGTAACATAGAATGATTTTCTGCTCATTGTTGTTCATCTCCGTATTTGATATGTATTTTCTTTCATGCGTTTGGGGTTGGCCTATTTTCCATATTGAGTAAGGTTTGATTATTCCACCTATCTGAAATGAATGATGTATTGCATAGAATCTTGAGATAATAGGTAGGAAAGATTCAGAACTGTGTTTTCATAATTGGGCATGTTATTTTCTAGGAAAACCTGATGAAGTTGGTAATTTTCAGCCGTAGAATTGTGAGTGTGATCAAATCTCCAGATTCGAAAAATGTCTTGTGCAATATTTTGATCATAATTTGTTGAGAAGTGAAATGTTTCAAAGAATTCGAAAATAATATTTCCGAGTAAAATATTCATCATTTCGGGTATCTTATCAGCCTAGTTTGCTACCGTTAATATAAAAACACATTCTTTACCGAGTTTTTCAATTTACCTTATATTGAAAAACATTTGAAACTGGCCGAACCGACTGTAGTTTTTATGAAATTCCTCAGTGCTCTCTGTCATTTGAGTTCCACTACTTTTCAGATTTTCGGCGGGTATAAATATCCGACTCTGAGGACTACCGGGATTCATTCATTGATTCGTGAACATTCATTCGTGAAGATTCAGTCTTGCAGATAGTTACTTGTGTTCCTAGTTGCTCCGAAATTTGTTTACCGACCGTTTTAAATAAACCGACCGAAATTCATTTTGAGGTTAGATCCGACAGTTTGACATTTGATTTGTTATTTAAAATAATTAGTTCTGATTGCGTTCTTGCCAGTTCGACCGTCTGTCGTATCTGAGTGCCATTTAGAGCCAATCATTTTTGTGTGATTCGAGAAATTCGTTTTATTTTTCATTTGGTTGTGTTCTTGCCAGTTCAGCCTTCTGCTGTATCTGAGTGCCATTCAGAACCAATCAATCATTTTTGTGAGATTCAAGAAATCCGTTTTAATTTTCATTTGGTTGTGTTCTTGCCAGTTCAGCCTTCTGCTGTATCTGTGTGCCATTCAGAACCAATCATTTTTGTGGAATTCAGAAAATTCGTTTTATTTTACATTTGGTTGTGTTCTTGCCAGTTCAGCCTTCCGCTGTATCTGAGTGCCAATTAGAACCAATCATTTTGTTTTATCTTCATTTTGGGTTCTTGCCAGTTCAGCCTTCTGCTGTTTCTGAGTGCCATTTAGAACCAGGTTTAGTTAATTCAAAATATACAACTTCATTTCCGATTATCGTAGTTACCGCTCCGAAACATTTCACCTGCCAACATTTCATAGTTTTCCTTTTTAAAGTATCGACTCACCGTTTACCGACCAAATTCCGAATTCAGTGACCCTGTGCAGTTCAAACGCAAAGTTTATATACCGTTTATCATTGTTGCCAACCCCGTTTTCATAACTCTAATACCTAATATTGTTGACAGTATATAATAAACTCGTATTTCTGAACATCGTTGGTCGTTATTTTCTCCAACCTATTTTCAGGAAACAAATCAGTGAAATAAAAGTGTGTCGAGAGGTAGAAACGAAATACCTCTCAAGTGTGTACAAAAAAAGTGTCTCAAGAAAGTAAAAACGAAATACTTTCGAGAACTCTCATATAGCAAACGGTATTCAGATGCAAATTGGTGTAATTAAAGCCTACATCAATTAGTACTCTGCCGTTGTCACAATTATCTGACCTCTGGATACCTCCATCTGATTGCTATCCGGGAATTTGGAGCATACCAAGTAAAAAAACTGGCGCTCGAGGCATTGATTTACAAAACGATTTGTAATTTACAAAAAGATTTGTAGATCTACCCGTAAGCGTCACTTGTGCGGGTTTGAACCCAGGAAAACCCGTCACAAAATGGCGCCCGAGCAGGGACGTTGTTAATTGTTTGACACATCTCTGGGACGACCGTACCGACACACTGATTTGTTTCTAGTTGGAGAAAATAAAAAGGGATTTTCGTCAATTGGTTGACATCTCCCTGGGAAATTTCACCGAAAGCCGTGGCCAACACTAACTTCACATCCATAGTCCGAAGGAGATCCGCTATCTGTCACTCGAACCGAAATTTCAGTTGAAATTTTGAACGATTCTAACAAATTATAAACTTCAACTGAGTTGATACCGAAATCGAGAATAATCCCTGTTGCCGAAAATAAGTTCTTGAAATTTTTCCCCAACCGCAGTATCGCGCTTTATTTCTCAAAGTGCTGTGAGCCGCACTCATATTCTTGTTCCCTGTCAGTTTTGTTTTGGAGGTTAGGATTCATTCAACTTGAAATAAATATCTGTTTTGATATTTTTCAATTCGAATTCGACACCTCTGTAAACAGTTTTGAGATTTCAGTTGATTATATCCTGAAAATGGATGGGATAACCGAAAAGCAACGGGAAGGAGACACTCCTGATACAGTGGAACAAGGTGCAGCAGGTCTTGAGTCCCTATTTGGTGAAATTAGGGCGAATGAACCCTTTTCTGTGAATTCAGAAAAGGATGAGATGAATGAAGAATTTATAGCTCCCCCTGGAATTAAAGTAGGGTGGATCTATAGATTGAAGAAAACGGAACTGATTGAATTGGCTGCAAGTATGCAGTTAGATACCGAAGGTACAGTCACCGAATTGAGGAGAAGACTGGTTTGGTATTTGGTTGAAATGCCTAAAATCAGATCATCTGGTAGTCCGTTACCAGTTGTAACCGATATATCTCAAGGATATTTCCGTATGCCTGTCCCAAGTCTAAACACTGCGACAGGTGCTATACCGAAGGAGAAAACAACCGTGTTACCGTCCTCATCAACAACTAGAACAGAATTCGTGCCTTTTCAACCCTGCAACACACTCCCTAAAAAGACTGGGATTAGTCTGGGAGGTGCTACCGTCACACATACGGTACCAACATTTACAACTACCATGACTTCTTTTACTAGTACATCACGTCCTACAGTTGTGTCCAGTTTGCCAACTCCATATACTTTCCAAAGGCCACTGTCCAGTTTACCAATTCATATGGGACAGGGAATACCATATGTTCCGTATACTACCCAGGGGTATGGTGTACCTTTGAATATACCATATACAGCACCACCTAGTATATCGTATGCAGCACCACCTAGTATATCGTATGCAGCACCACCTAGTCTACCTTATACAGTACCGTTCACTATACCCTATTCTGTACCAGCACCGATTCAAACTTCACCTGTGATAGGCACTCCATCCTATCAAACGGTATTGAATACTCATAGGTGGAATGTGAAGTTTGATGGTACTCAAGATCCTGTGGCGTTTCTGGAACGTTTAGAGGAAATTTGTGTAGCAGAAAACATTCCTCTAGATAGAATGTTGGTGACCTTGCCAAATGTGCTGGAAGGTAGGGCTCTATTGTGGTACCGAAGTAATAAAATATTCTGGAACTCTTGGGAATCATTCAAGAATATTTTTAGAGTGGCATTTTACCCTGTTCACTACAGGGAAGATTTGGAAATGGAAATAAGCCGCCGCTTACAAACATCCGATGAGGCTGCTATCGACTATGTGATTGATATGCAAACCCTGCTTCGTAGACATGGTTGTCTAACTCCAGAACAGGAAGCAGCTCGTATTTACCGAAATTCACTCCCGGATTACCGTCATTATATAAAGCGAGGTGATTTCTATGATTCTCCATCACTTGTTGCTAAAATTATGGAGTTTGAGATCTTGAAGGGGGAAATGTGTTCTTTACCCTCCAGGTCTCATCCCGTAAGCCATCTTCAGGCACCAACACGGGTCGTCCATCACCGTCCCCCACCGGTACCGATACCTCCACCACGTCCCCCACCACCACAGCAACCTATCGCATCACCGTCTCGTCCCAATCCACCGCGATCGAATCCGCCTGGGAATAGGGAACCATACCAACATAACCCTAGAGTCCCTACGACCAATACACCGCTATTATGTTGGAGATGCGGGGAACGGGGTCACATGCGTAGTGAGTGCCGAAACCGAGCAAGAATATTCTGTTCACGTTGTGGCCAAGACGGAGTATTCTCCAGAGACTGTAATTGTTCTCATCAGGGAAACGGACAGGGAGCTCATCAGCGTCGGGGAACGTCGAGCTCCAGTCGTTAAATTCCCCAGGAACCGTGTTCCGACCTAGTACGAATGACAATAGACCGTTTATTCGATTGAAAATTTTGAATACTATATTTTTTGCACTACTCGATACCGGAGCAACAAAATCATTTGCCAGTCAGGCAGTACATGATTGTTGCATAAGAAATAATTCTGAACCGATTGAACAGTCCGTAGCACATCAAACTCGACAAGCTGATGGGTCATTGTGTGTTGTCCGTTGGTCTGTCACGCCAGTCATGACTATCGGCAAGGAGAGTTTTGCATGTGAACTGTTGATTATTCCGTCCTTAGCCGTTGACATTGTACTGGGTATGGATGTTCTTGGTACTCAGGATTTTCACATTAACCTCGCCAACAACGAGACTTTTCTGAGAGGTTCGAACGTGTCGTTCGATGTTCGCAGCAACGTGGTTATGTCGATCGAGGCTTCCGCAAGTTCTGAATCCGCTTCACTGATTGAACAGCAGGACTTAACCGATTTTGAAAAAGAAAGACTTCGCCTCTTTCTGGAAGAGGAGTTGCCTCTGTTTAATGAAAATAAGGGTCCCACTAATTGTGTACAACATCACATCCGTTTGAAAAATCCCGAACCGATAAAACAAAGATACCGTCCGCAGAACCCGAAAACTCAGGAAATTATCAATCAGGAAGTGGATAAGATGCTGAAGGATGGGGTTATAGAACCATCGAAAAGCCCGTGGAGTTCACCTGTCGTGATTGTCCGCAAGAAGGATGGAAAACCGAGATTTTGCATCGATTTTCAAAAAGTCAATGCTGTAACTGAAAAGGATGCATATCCTTTACCGTTCATAAGTGCTATTCTGGATAAACTTCGAGAAGCACGATATATATCCAGCCTGGACCTACGTCAGGGATATTGGCAAGTCCCTTTGACTCCCGAAAGTAAACCAATCACAGCGTTTACTGTTCCAGGACGTGGATTATTCCAGTTTACAGTTATGCCGTTCGGGCTCCACTCGGCTCCTGCTACTTTCCAGAGATTGATAGATACCGTTATAGGTCCAGAAATGGAACCTTTCGCGTTCGCGTACTTAGATGATATCATAGTTCTGGGAAAAACTTTCGAAGAACATCTGGATAATTTGCAACAAGTATTCCGTCGTCTGCGAGATAGCAATCTCCAGTTGAATCCTGACAAATGTAAATTTTGTCTCCGTACTTTGAAATATTTAGGACATGTAATTACTCCGGAAGGGATCAAAACTGATCCAGACAAGGTTGCGTCCATAGTGGAATGGCCGACACCGACTACACTGAAGCAACTGAGGCAATTTTTGGGAATGGCATCCTGGTACCGCAGGTTCATCCCAAATTTTTCCCGAGTTGTGTCTCCACTCACGAGCTTGTTAAGGAAAAACACTCGTTGGAAGTGGGGAACGGCACAACAAGATGCTTTCGATCTCCCCAAGAGGAGTCTGACCGAAGCACCCGTATTATCATGTCCTGATTTTTCACAAGAGTTCATCCTACAAACCGACGCCTCTGATCTGGGTTTGGGTGTAGCACTCACTCAGAACATAGAGGGAAAAGAGCATGTGATAGCATATGCAAGTAGAACTCTGTCTCCTCCAGAGAAAAACTACTCCGTTACCGAGAAAGAGTGTTTAGCCGCAATTTGGGGAATCGAAAAAATGCGACCGTACCTGGAAGGTTATCACTTTATAATCCAAACTGACCATATTTCACTGAAATGGGTGCAGTCCATCAAAAGTCCCTCTGGCAGGATAGCCAGATGGGCCATGTATTTGCAGCAGTTCGATTATGAAATCAGATATAGAAAAGGCTGTCAGAATAAGGTAGCTGACGCTCTTTCACGACAACCGCTCCAGACCGAGGACAATACCGTTGAAGAAAATTACGTACTGGAGGAAGAAACTGAAGTACAATGCCCGTGGTATACTAAAAAAATTTCCGATGTACTTCAGCATCCTGAAGAGTACCCAGACTATTCCGTGAGAGATGGTCGTCTCTACCGACATTTCTGGGACGCTCTGGATTTCACCGAACCAGACACTAAAGATCCATGGAAACAGTGTGTTCCTAGAGATCATCGTGCGCAAGTGTTGCGTGAAAATCACGACGAAGTCACGGCAGGACATATGGGGATTGCCAAGACTATCGCTCGTATTGCTCAGAGATATTACTGGCCCGGTATGTACCGAGATATTGCCAAATATGTACGAGGATGCCTCGTCTGTCAG
The DNA here is from genome assembly GCA_032362365.1 of Zygogramma bicolorata. Classification (NCBI taxonomy): domain Eukaryota; kingdom Metazoa; phylum Arthropoda; class Insecta; order Coleoptera; family Chrysomelidae; genus Zygogramma; species Zygogramma bicolorata. The sequence continues at coordinate 92,281 of JAVJAQ010005291.1, forward strand.
CAATATAAGGTTTCACAGGAAAAACCCCCTGGAAGATGCATCCGTCTACTAACGTAAAACCTTGGACAACTGTGTCAACCGATTTAGTGGGTTCTTTGCCACGTTCGAGCAAAGGGAACTGCTATTTATGTGTCTTTCAGGACCGTTTCACTAAATGGGTCCAAGTTCGTCCGTTAAGGAAAGCAACGGCACGAGCCGTTTCTCAAGCCTTTCATGAGGAAGTGGTACTACGTTTCGGCCGTCCACAAACCGTCATCAGTGATAATGGTTCGCAGTATACAGGAAAAGTATTTGCAGACCTTATCAAAGAACTAGGGATTCAACACCGTTTCACTCCGCCCTACACACCGCAAGCAAACCCAGTAGAGAGGGCCAATAAGACTATAAAAGTTCTTATTTCTCAGTACTGTAACAATGATCACCGTAAATGGGATCAGTTACTTCCGGAACTACAGTTTGCGTTGAATACCGCCCGACATGACTCCACTTCGTTTACACCCGCTTACTTGACGTTTGGAAGAGAATTAGAACCACCGAAATCACTTTTCCGTCCGTTTAATGAAACCGATTCTGATACCGTACCGTCACCGTCCCTGTGGGCCAAACACATGGAGAAATTGAAAGAAGTCAATGAGTTGGTCAAAATTAATCTAGCCCGTGCTTTCTCCACCCAAAGTCATTACTATAATCTGAGACGTCGAGAATGGCGATGTCACGTCGGCGACAGAGTAATGAAAAAAGAGTACAACTTGTCGTCTGGAATTCAGGGACATGCAGCGAAGCTTGCCCCAAAGTATTCCGGTCCGTTCACCGTGGTCAAAGTGATATCTCCCGTAGTATATGATCTCAAAAGCGACGAAAATAGATTGGTGAAGCGCGTGCATATAAAAGATCTGAAACCATATCAGTGCGCCGAGTAGTTCACCAACTTTTTGTTTTCAGTAATGGACCGTCCGTCAGCTCCCGAAGCTAGCTCCTCAAGCTGGTGCTTCGTTTCACCTCTGCCGCCACGGAAACGTCCGTTACCCCGTACCCCCCGGACACCCGATCTGACCACCGCAGGAGAGGTAGAATCCCTTTACTACCAACCTGAATCCCTGTCCCCCCTTTATAGTCCTCCCCGATTGTACCCGAATGGAATACCTGTAACACCTCCTTTTTGTCCCTCCGATCCAGAACCAATCGTTCCTCTCTACCCTCCTGCTTCGGATACCCCACCACAACAACCGCCTCCTACCGATATTGCTGAGCTACGTCAATGGGTAGTTCAGCGTGTAAGGCAGTATCGGGCAGAGGGGCGCCCGTCGATTTCTTGGTCCCCTCAATTCCGGAAAGCCCTGTCTCCTCTGAGACCAAGGCATGTTGGTCGGAGAAATTCTTACCGCCTTCGCTTGAGGGACCAAGAAGGGGGGAGTGTTTGGGTAACGATTCCGGCTAAGGAGGAAAACCTCCGCACCACTCACTAATCGTGTGAGTGGACCGTCATTTCGTCGATTATGAACATTACTTTGATGTTTTGATTTTTCACAGATCATGGATTCTAGAATTCTGAGGTTGCATACTTCTCCGCTGCCTTCTGAGATCGACGGCACTGATGAGGGGGAAACATCACCGACCACACCGAGGGAGAAAACCCCGACTACCTTCAAAGGAACTCCACGATTAGTGGACCGGAGTACGCAAACCCCTTCGGACCCCTTTGCATATAATGCATATTTTTCATTTCCCGTCCAGGAGAGTCGGGCTACTCAAACTTCCGACAACTTCCACGTCCAACTACCGACCAGTGCCACTGTTCTTCCAGTCCCGTTGACTCAAGAAGCGAGCAGCCGAATTTTGGGTGCAGTAGCCCAAGTCCCTTCACACTCCGCAGCACAGAGACCGCCGCCCGTCGTTCGCCTGTCGACGAAACGACCTTCCGACCAAGGTGTATACCTACCAGTTGAGCAGGGCCTCTGCTGGCGCTGTGGCCATCCGGGTCACTTCCGTTCGGAATGCGGCAGGGCATACCGCATTTTCTGTTCCAAATGCGGGAGGTATGGAACACGCTCCGTTGATTGCACCTGCACCAGTGTATGGCGCCTAGTTCCAGGCGCAAGGATAGATTCGCGCCATGAATCCAGTCAAGGATCCCGACAATAGACGGCTTGTTTACCGAAATTTTTCTTCAAAAAAAAAAAAAAATCGAACTGGCGTTCAATTTTTTTTTACCGAAGTAAGGGGGGGTGTAATGAAGTCATTATTTTCAGTAATGAGGTTTGTAAATAAAGTCGACTGACCTGGCTAATATATGTTGTATATAGATTCCGTTTCAGCACTTGGGTTTGTTCGATATGGTATATGATAGACTGATAGAAATATTATTGATTTATTTTTAATGAATGATGTTATCCGTGAACATTTTGATTAATCATTTCATTTTTATTCCGTTTGGCTCATGATTTAGTAACATAGAATGATTTTCTGCTCATTGTTGTTCATCTCCGTATTTGATATGTATTTTCTTTCATGCGTTTGGGGTTGGCCTATTTTCCATATTGAGTAAGGTTTGATTATTCCACCTATCTGAAATGAATGATGTATTGCATAGAATCTTGAGATAATAGGTAGGAAAGATTCAGAACTGTGTTTTCATAATTGGGCATGTTATTTTCTAGGAAAACCTGATGAAGTTGGTAATTTTCAGCCGTAGAATTGTGAGTGTGATCAAATCTCCAGATTCGAAAAATGTCTTGTGCAATATTTTGATCATAATTTGTTGAGAAGTGAAATGTTTCAAAGAATTCGAAAATAATATTTCCGAGTAAAATATTCATCATTTCGGGTATCTTATCAGCCTAGTTTGCTACCGTTAATATAAAAACACATTCTTTACCGAGTTTTTCAATTTACCTTATATTGAAAAACATTTGAAACTGGCCGAACCGACTGTAGTTTTTATGAAATTCCTCAGTGCTCTCTGTCATTTGAGTTCCACTACTTTTCAGATTTTCGGCGGGTATAAATATCCGACTCTGAGGACTACCGGGATTCATTCATTGATTCGTGAACATTCATTCGTGAAGATTCAGTCTTGCAGATAGTTACTTGTGTTCCTAGTTGCTCCGAAATTTGTTTACCGACCGTTTTAAATAAACCGACCGAAATTCATTTTGAGGTTAGATCCGACAGTTTGACATTTGATTTGTTATTTAAAATAATTAGTTCTGATTGCGTTCTTGCCAGTTCGACCGTCTGTCGTATCTGAGTGCCATTTAGAGCCAATCATTTTTGTGTGATTCGAGAAATTCGTTTTATTTTTCATTTGGTTGTGTTCTTGCCAGTTCAGCCTTCTGCTGTATCTGAGTGCCATTCAGAACCAATCAATCATTTTTGTGAGATTCAAGAAATCCGTTTTAATTTTCATTTGGTTGTGTTCTTGCCAGTTCAGCCTTCTGCTGTATCTGTGTGCCATTCAGAACCAATCATTTTTGTGGAATTCAGAAAATTCGTTTTATTTTACATTTGGTTGTGTTCTTGCCAGTTCAGCCTTCCGCTGTATCTGAGTGCCAATTAGAACCAATCATTTTGTTTTATCTTTATTTTGGGTTCTTGCCAGTTCAGCCTTCTGCTGTTTCTGAGTGCCATTTAGAACCAGGTTTAGTTAATTCAAAATATACAACTTCATTTCCGATTATCGTAGTTACCGCTCCGAAACATTTCACCTGCCAACATTTCATAGTTTTCCTTTTTAAAGTATCGACTCACCGTTTACCGACCAAATTCCGAATTCAGTGACCCTGTGCAGTTCAAACGCAAAGTTTATATACCGTTTATCATTGTTGCCAACCCCGTTTTCATAACTCTAATACCTAATATTGTTGACAGTATATAATAAACTCGTATTTCTGAACATCGTTGGTCGTTATTTTCTCCAACCTATTTTCAGGAAACAAATCAGTGAAATAAAAGTGTGTCGAGAGGTAGAAACGAAATACCTCTCAAGTGTGTACAAAAAAAGTGTCTCAAGAAAGTAAAAACGAAATACTTTCGAGAACTCTCATATAGCAAACGGTATTCAGATGCAAATTGGTGTAATTAAAGCCTACATCAATTAGTACTCTGCCGTTGTCACAATTATCTGACCTCTGGATACCTCCATCTGATTGCTATCCGGGAATTTGGAGCATACCAAGTAAAAAAACTGGCGCTCGAGGCATTGATTTACAAAACGATTTGTAATTTACAAAAAGATTTGTAGATCTACCCGCAAGCGTCACTTGTGCGGGTTTGAACCCAGGAAAACCCGTCACACAATGGGGCGGATGAGCGCTGGGCCCACCTGTTTCGGAAGAATTTCTAAGTTATTTTTCATGATTAGCTCACGACTGATTCCTTCACAATAATGTTCAATTTCGACTGTCCAAATCAAAAATGCAATCAACAGTCATCAAACAAGGGGTGCAAATATTGCCGTTCGTAAAAACAAGTTCCTGGAATAGCGCTCCATAAAGCTTGGCTACATTTTCATCATGAAAATCATATGTTTGTGACTGACAATCAAACATTTAGGTACAACGTAACTACATGAATATGAGAACACCTTTCTCAGCTGTTTATTGTATGGATAAAGCCCACTTGGTAGCTAAACTGACAAGTTTCTTGCATTTGCGAAGTGCAGGTATAATATGACAATTATTGAAACATCGGCCCTAAATTTTTCAATACAGTAATTTGACGACTGACACTTCGAAACATACCTGAAGTGGATCGGTCAATTCACGTGTCAGTCATCTCATGTATCGGTGGAATGTTGTCAGTCAACAAATGAAGCGTCGCGCGAAGCACCCTGATCTGTATATTCAGAGATTACTTGCAATTTCCGAATGTCTGTACCCTCTATGAAATGTTTATGAGTGACAATCATATATGTAGTTACAACGTAAGCATGTGAATGTGAATATACTCTCTCAGTTGTTCTTAGTATGAATGAAGCCTTATCAATCGCTAAAATAGGACGCATGCCACAACATCATATATTGTTCAAAGAACATGGAATTATAATCATTTCATACTGTCGCAAATCGTACGAGTGAGAAATGAGCTTTCCGGGTGAGTTATACACTATGCTATTTCTACGACTATCAAAAAAAGTGGGGAAATCATTCTACAACCAAAACTTGTTTGTCAATAATCTTTTCGTTTGACATCAATTCATAATCAATCAGCGTAAGCATGAGTTAAAAAAGTGTATATTTCAAAAATAGGAACAGCTTATATTATTTTATATTTCATCGTCCTCAGACTCCAAATCTGTCAAGGAAATATATGCAAACTTATAATTTTTCACATTTGATACACGGATAATAATCCATATCTTACCCAGATCATTTCCATCATCGTCTGTAATGACAACATCGTTGACGAGGGATAGGACTTCATCACCTTCAAACCATTTGAAGTTTTATGTGCCCTGTGACTCTACCCATCCACATCTCGTAGGGGTCCAGATGGGCGTATCTCCATATATTTGCGATATACTGAGCACACTTTATGTGTTCCAGTAATTCAGTTCCGCATGGAGAAAATTTTAATTTTTTGTTGTTGTTAGCGCTATTCAGTTGTTATCATTTTTTTTTTCATTCGATATCGTTACTTCTGATGATTTCATCAAGCATTATTTTGGTTTTAGTCGTGGGAGATCGTTTTCGAATCGATTTTACATGAAAGTGATTCGCTCTATCCAAATTGAACAAGAATACATTTTTGTGTAGAAAACTGTAGATTTCAATAATCTGCGATGGAAACCTCAAAAAAAATACATGCGAAAAAAAGTTGGGGTTTGACCCACCCCTGAATGGAATCTTGAAAGGAATGTATTGATACTTTTCATCCGTGATAAAAAGGATTATCAACTCTAGGAATTTAATTTTTTTGTAAAGTACCGTTTCGGAGATTTCAGATTGAAACCATCCCGAAAGTTGCACATTCAAATGGCTGTAGCTCATTTAGGTAGAATTTCAACATATTGGGCCTTCATCTTGGGCCTTCACCTTGGGCACGCCTTTGAATGGCCATAACTCTCTAAGGGACCATTTCTAGACACATGTTTGTGTGTGAACTTTCTCAACTCTCCCTGTAGTTGAAATGTATCTATGTAATTTCAGGACACCCTTTATACATATATACAATGCTTGAAGCGCATTTCCACTGAAATGACACATGTTTTCAATTGTTATCGGGCCTTTGTCACACTTTACATGATTATAGGTGACAGGTTCTTGATGAAGGTGGTACAACTAACGTCGTGTGAATTTTTTGAGCATAAACTTATAATATTGAAGTATACCTGAATATTTTTGCACCTTTTCAAGGGCCCAGTTTCTTTATGCCATGTGGTACGTGACTGACGGTAATAGATTCTCGATTTATGCATAATAGATTACTTGCCCCTAAATTTTGAAATGTGAGCTTATCATAAAAAAATAAAAAAATTCTTCCAAAACAAGTGGGCCCAGCGCCCTTCCGCCCCATTGAATAAGGCTGGCCTGCGAAATTTGTGTCATTAAAATACTAATGGTAAGATCTGCCCCACTGTCAGTTGTAAACTGGTTTTTCTTTGTTATTGTTTTTTTTATATATATTTCGAGGGTTGTAGCGGGTGAAAGCCACGATGTAGGCGACTGACAATAAGCGAGCGTCGGATTATTTTCCTGAAATCTTTGCTTTCCCAATGTTCTCAGTCGTAAACTTACGACAAATTTTGCTCACTTTTTTTGTACAGATCGGTCAGCACCCTACCCTAACTTCGCCCCGGAAATCATGTATGGCGAGAATCTCTGTAGCATCGTCGACATCGATAATACAAGTTTCAGTGGTCGATAAGCGTAAACTTATCACTACCAAAAATAGTGACACGGGCTCTTGGTCTATAAAGCTGTAAAATCATTTGACTCTGTACGGCAACTTTTTTAACATGATATCGTAAAATACAATCATTATATAGTATTGCCGTTCACAGGAAACTGTTCTAAAGAAAATGATAGAGAAATACAAAATATGAAATTTTTTAGTTTTCGCAAAAGTTTGAATATTTATAGATTAATAAAGTATTGAAATTTTCTATATGTTTCGCTTGTTTCAAATAGTATTGAAATGAATAAATTAGAGAAAAAGGATGCCGTACATTTTTATGCAGACCATATCTTTCAGGCTGATGAAAATGACGCTACCATGTTTCATTGTAATGATGTGAATAAATAAAACAACTATTTTTTTAGAAAAATTCGATATATTTAAAGATAATAATACAAAATGAGGTTTTTATTTAAATTATTCAGTATTGGAATCAGCCGCTGAGTTGTTATCGGAATCAATGTCTTCATCGACGTCCGAATTATCTTCTCTATCATTTTCTGAAACATGAACAACTGCTGTTTTGAATCTCCGCATCGACTCCGGAACGTTAGACCGGAGCGTCCGTCTCTCACAACTGTAGAAAGAACAGGACACACATACTAATCTATGTGTGAGGGACAGGAAACGAACACCTTACTCGGGTCCAAGCCGAGTACATCCGAATAACTACGTTATGACCCACGACTACTTAGCATAGGCTGGTGTAGATATATGCCTACAAATGCTAATATATATATATATATATATATATATATATATATATATATATATATATATATATATATATATATATATATATATATAATATTTATTTGATATTTTTATTACTTTTTTATCATTATGAACTTTCAGATTTTTACGACATTAACTTTTTATAAATGATTGCATTAAGTACAAATAAACTAAATGCCGTATGAAAAAATATCGTCATGAATTTCACCTTACATTTCGTTATAGGGATTTTTCTTACTTTTCATTTTATGGATTTTTCTTTCAGTTTTTTCTTCCCTACAAACCTTTGGACCAACGATAATGTACGGCATGTAAAAAAATATTATCTATGCATAAAGTACTTTCAAAATGAATTAATTTCACCACCCTCCCCCGCCCGGACCACGGAAAGAGTGGGGTTGCAACCCTCGATTTTTTCCCCTTGTCGCATGATTTTTGCACGGCGTTGCGGAATAATGGATTAGAAGCTGTATTGGAACAGTATGAAACTGATGCCGTACATATTAAAATGACCAAATTACCCTTGAAATTGTCTAAAAATCCAAAAAATTTACCGACTTTGTGGCGCACCATTTTTTTACGGCACTACGCGCTTTCTTATTATTTTTTATGGATCTATAGAGGGTAAAAATGCCGTACAAATATATATGACCAAAATTTACTCACTCTACCTGCGCTATCGAATTCTCACCAGCACTCAGTTGGAAAGCTTACAAGTGACGGCATAGTGCTGAATCTTATTATTTTATGCTCTCATATCGTCCTTTAAACGTCACCTGGTGGTTCATATGGCCCATCCATTCTTTGGATGGGCCTGTAGTCTATAAAGGATAGAGATATACTGAGTGCGCACTAGTATTACGAATAGAAATCGCTACTAAATAACAAGGGTTAAAAATTCCGAATAGCTCAATTTTTTTTTCAAAATCTCACTTCATTTTCAACTGCTAAACGCAACCATCAAAAAGTACACTATTTTTAGTTCTCGAGTTACATCTTCCACATATCTTTCCACAACCCTGCAAAGCATATATCTACATCTGTGGCAACACAGGCAACCATGTGTGGGCACGTGTTATGATGCGCAAGTGATACCTAATAACCTAATACCTGTTAGCGCCAATTTCATGATCGTTCCATCGTTGTGTGGTTAGAAGAGGTTGGTTGTGCTAATAGACGTGTTAGTTTTTGGATTGAATAAAGTGTTATATTTCATTGTGTTATTCTCGATTTTTCAAGGTAAGCAAATTCAGTGGCATAATATGTCTTAGGTCTCAGACTTTGTTAATATCTGAAATTAGTACACATGAGGGCACAACTCGATTTTAAAATGGAGAACGATGCACGCCGAAGTATACAAGGTACAAGGAAATGAATGTGTGTGGCGGTGTGAAGTTTAGTTTACAAATTTCGATTAGTTTCAATCCGTTCATCGCAAAGAACGCAATCAAGCTTTTAGTAGATGGGTGTGAAAACAGGAAAACAGACACGCGTTGATAATGTGGCAACACCCGGCCGGAATGAATTTATGAATTTTTTCAGTTTCGGTGGCTTTTTCAAAGATTATAGGAGCCCTTCTCATGGAAACGAATTTTTTTATGAGAAACTCATATATGTTCGTTCAGTCTTGTCGCAGAGAGGGGCAAATGTTCATGCACACTTTAACAAATTCACTAGAAGATTATTTGATGATATCGGTGGAATTTGATATATGCCTGGCATTTTTATTGATGTCTTTTTGTAATTCCGAATGGCAAATAAGTCATTGTCGGGTTGTCAGAGATGGGATATGTTCATCCACACTTTTAAAAAAGTCACCACAAGATTATTTGAGGATATCGGTGGAATTTGCTTTATGACTACCCGACAATGACTTTGCCGATATGGAAACACAAAAAGACATCAATAGAAATGCCAGGCATAAATCAAATCCCACCGACATCATCAAATAATATTGTGGTGAATTTTTAAAATGTGTGGATGAATATAACTCCTCTCTGACGACCCGACAATGACTTTTGCGATATGGAAACACAAAAAGACATATCTAAATGCCAGGTATAAATCGAATTCTACCGATATCATCAAAAAATCTTGTGGTGAATTTCTAAAATGTGTGGATAAATATAATTCCTCTGTGACGATCCGGAAATGACTTTTGCGATATGAAGACATAAAAATACATCGACAGAAATGCCAGGTAGGTATAAATCAAATTCCACCGATATCATCAAATCATCTTGTAGTGAATTTTTTGAAGTGTGGATGAACATTAGCCCCTCTCTGACGACCAAACTGATCTCATTTTCATCAGAACGGCTTCCAGAATCTTTGAAAAAGCCACCGAAACTGAAAAAATTAATTCATTACGGGCGCACAGTGTTGCCACATTGTCAAAGAGTAGCTGGAAAAGCGTGGCTGTTTTCACGCGCGTTTTTAGTAGATGGAATTGCTATGTGAAAAATCACATGATTAGGTACCTTTCCATCCGTTGAAACCAATAATAATTGGCATATTATTACTGGTTTGATTCAATGGTATTTTTCTTTTTTTTTTAATTATCTCCAGATTTTGACAATTTTCAGATCACAAGTTGATAGCACAACCCGTACAAGGTGGTTTAAGTATAGCCATCTTACCCCGAGCTTACCCCTACGAAAAACACAGAGGAGTATCCTGTATAAACAGTAAGTAACTAGGAAATATCGGACCCATCTGTTTGAAAGAGTTTGGGTAGAAGTTTGTACTAACAAACGTATTTTGACCGGCTGAACGAATCGACTTTTTTCTTGAAAAATGTATATAATTGTGAAAAAAAGTATACAAGGAAGTGAAATGACATACTAAGGTACAAAGTGGACTTGGTGACTAAAATATGTGATATGTTCATTTATGCAGCAAAAAGTTAGATTCAGTGTGGATTCATGCAGGACAAAATAACAAATCATAATAAGATATGAGAAATGACAATAAGCAAGTAAAGTTGAACTTGTCTTCGGATCTAAGGAGTAGGCAGATTGAGACCTTAGAAAGAACTCGTGAGGAGACCTGGGGAGTAGGCAGATTGAGGCCCCGGCGTCAAGTCACAAACCCTTGCCCCCTGTGACAACACCTGAGGAGTAGGCAGATTGAGACCTCAGCGTGAAGACACATTCACCTCTTGAAAATGGCTCCAAAATCGGAGCCGAAACGTCGAGAACAAAACTCCAGACGCGGTTCAACCCGAACCCAACAACAACATATATACATATATAATATATATATATATATATATATATATATATATATATATATATATATATATATATATATATATATATATATATATATATATATTGTTCTGAAATTTTTCTAAAATTGTTCGTTCCGTTAACCAGCTGACGAACGTCAACCTTCAAAAAGTCTAAACTTGTGCGAGCAATGGATTAACGAGGCCTTACCTTTTGAGGTGCGATTATCCAGCACGGTGGTCTGGCAAGGATTCGAACCCCGGTCTTCCGATTGAAATTCGGATGTGCTAACCTCTACACTACCGAGACCACAATATATATATATATATATATATATATATATATATATATATATATATATATATATATATATACATATATACCTATATATATTATCGAATATATGATGATATAGGTAAATGTTTTGCCATTTACACTGTCATATTAATGTGATCATATTGTTGTGTCAAAATGGATGAACAACAATTTTTTGCTTATGGGGCTTGTTTAAGTTCTATAATGACTATTTTTTATCGTAAAGTGAAAAACAGCAAAATCAAAGAAATAAAAGAAAAAGATTGTGGGTTATACCGTAGGTTGCTAGACGTGAGCACTCGGGAATTCAAAGCCATCTATTGAAAGAACTAAAAAGTGAAGATCCAAAACAATATAAAAATTAGGAATGGATGAGAAAACTTTTTGTTTTGTGGCATCAAAAGTGAATAAATTGATTTCAAGAAAAAATACCCATTTGAGAAACAGTATAAGCGTGGAAGACTGTCTTACGGCATCACTTAGATTCTTAGCAACTGGTGAATCTTACTCCAGTTTACAGTATAGTACTCGCATCCTTATACTGACATCTCAATCCCTTCATTCTCCTCCTCACATCTGCTATCTGATGTACAACCATCATTCAATAATACGACTTACACCCTCTGCAATTGACTGATGAATAATTAAACGAGTAATTAAACGTTTGTTTCTGTTTTGTAGTCAATATTTTTTACATTATACAGCATTTCATGTTTTGATAGAGTGTATCGAAACATGTCGCGAAGACAATAAATTCTGTGGAAATTAAATCGTGTTTTATCTTATAGTGTCATAACTATGGATTTCCATCAAGTAACGGCCACCTGAATCCAAAGAAAGGATCGGCCAGTCCAAATCAAAATTTTCAACTTTATAATTTGAACAAGAATTCGGACATATAAATTTAATTTTGAATGATATTTTACATTTGAATATAACGATCCTCATTCATAGTGACCCCTAATATATTTATTGGACATAAGTTATCCCATTACCCACTCTATCTATACTATTGAAAATAGGATAGATGAAGAGTCGATCACTATCTACCATGCGAGTTACACAAAAATTACTCTTTGAATAAAAAATGCCAAGTTTCCCAACAAGCAAAAAATGTAAATCCTTAGAATATTGAATCAGTCTTGAAAAATAACTCTACTGCAGGGATAATTCAAATTTGAAAAAAGATTCAAAAAGAGAAGGAAATTTCCTGAAGAAAAGTCACAGCTCCCGGAACTGCAGGACCAACATTTATAATTTTCCCAGATGGTTGAAAATACTCCCGAAAACTGGTATTCCGGCTTGCGCAAGCCACGCTCTCTTCGTACCTTCAATGAACAAATGATATTTAAACTTATTAAATATAAAATTTAAAAATTGAAGAAATTGAGCTGTGTGCAGGATAGATCAATGAACATTAATCCCTGGTCCAAAAATTTTTATCGCGATTTTTCAATAAGTTATCCATTAGTTAATTAACAATTTTTTGTAGCACGAACATTAACATTGCAAGTGCCATAATTGTTAAACTATTGATCTGAAAATTTTTCCTTTCTGTATTGTTATTTACTAAGGCGAAAAACGTTTTTCATAATATTGTTATTGATTTTTTTTTTTTTTTTTTTTTATTGATAATATAAGTATAATCTTGAAAATATAACAAGGATAAAGTATTAATCCGAAACATATCTCAAAGATAAATATTATAACAAGAAATAAAAAATGGTAAATGAATAAAAATAAATGAAATAGAATAAAATATCAAAAAATGTCAAGAGGAAAATTCCGTTTCCCCTTGTTCATAAGTGTCCTCCTGTTCGTAAAACAAAACGTACGCCTCGCCAGTTACGAGAGATTTTGAGGAAATCGGTGACACATGGGAATCGTTGTATTCGTGCCACGTTCCGGCGTAAGGGTGTCGACAGAAGGCCGTGTAGTGACCGCTGTACGTAGTGCCGCTATGGTTGGAGATCGCGTAGAGGTTGTAACGGCAAGGGGATACATTGGCTGCCGTGTAGTTGCTCATGTCTAAACCTTCCAACGGGAAATCGATGGTGACATTCAATTTTCCTGTGAATATTTCCGTTGGAGAAAAACGTTTGAGATGGATCACCAACACCCGAGGTAACTTGTAGATCGACAATGACTTCGTACATTTTCGCCTTTCTTTACACTTGGAACAAGTCGGCTTCTCGTCTCCATCCAACGTCTTCTCTCTGGTGAAAGAATCCAAGCACTGAGATAATTTGAGTTGACCGGATCTCTGTGGGATAGGTAGCGATAGGTCCCAAAAGGGGTCGAAGGTTACTGAACAGTGCCCGCAATATGTGCAGTTTAAATTCGATTTTAATTGGCCGACGAAGTTGTCTTCTATAATTGAGTTGTCCATGCGCAGATACCTGGACCATGATTCTTGTGCTTTTTCGCTGTCACTTGAACAAGAAATTCGAGTGTTATCAACATCACTTGAATTTTCATCGGTTTCAATCCGAATACATTCAGGTTTTTCTTTTCTTCGATTTACGTTTTCATGTAAACTCTTCAATAAATATTTCAAAAACTCATGCGCATCTTGTTGAGCGTAGCCACTGAAACATGGGGTGAGTAATTGGATATGACATTTTAGGGAAGTGGTATCAACTGCACCAACTGATAAATCTTCCGACCATAGTTCATTCATCACCTCAGCGAACGCGTTGATTAAATTTCCAGAATAACTAGTACTTTTATCTTCTATGAAGTCTTTCTTGAAGAAATCCAACAAAAATCTTGTATTTGACAAGCACTGAATAACACTGTTCATATAACATGTGTTACCTATATTCTTCAGCCCTTTGATACCTAAACTAGGGACTGTGTTCTTGATGGTATGTGAGGTGGTAATGAAATAATTGTCATTGTTATTCTCATTGCTAAAATGATGTGATGAAGAGCTGGAATTCACAATGCTGGATTTCGGGTTATATTGAGATGCAGATTCGGTCAATTTTGGAGTGGACGATAAATACAGGTTGTTGGAACTATTTTTGGGGATACACTTTTCCGAACAACATCTGGTCGATTGATCTTGCGCTCCACTGGATAATTGGGATTCACCAAATGTAATCTCATCTGATGTGGTAGAAGGATGAGGCAAAATATTCGTCATTTGGGATTTAGTATTGTCAAATCGAGTTTCGCTATTGATTTCGGCAAGTTTTAGAGGTCGGGAAAAAATTTCGTCAAAATGTTGTGAAGTAGTAATAGTACCAAGTATAGAAGCGGCATTTCCTCTCTGAATAGCGATACTTATTCGTTGAATCAAAAATGTTCTTGCTCTTGGATCACCCGTTATTTTGATGAGTTTCTGTCCTATACTCCATATAAACTCGGAAGCGTAGTGTCCAAATGCACCGAAAGTTTCGATGGCTACAGGATAGAAAATATAATGGTCTTTTAGAGAGGAATACTTTCGCAATTTTGTCATTTCGGCAGAATCTGCAGCTCCACCCACATTACATGATGTTGATTTGAGATGAGATTGGGCAACAGTATCCACACATGTGAAATCCCATATGAGAGGTTTTCCTTTACTCCATGGAATAAGAGTCATTCCGTCAGGACGTTTTCCGTCATCTCGGCAGATTCCGGTGGGTTCCAGAACTGAGGGAATTTCGGATGTTAATAGAGCTCTCTTGATCAGGTCATTAACTGCTGCGTGTCGTGAGAAGCGACCAGAGCTAAATTTACAACTCATACCATGTGTGCCCTTCTCGTCGACTATGAAGCCACATTTGCACTTATGACTTACACAAATTGCACAGCCCAAGCGGAGTCCCATGATAACAACTGTTTTGAAATGATTTTTAATAATTTTTATCTCATCTTGTTCAAAAAATTGTTATAAACAAATGCGTTATTTATGAGATAATTCAAAGATAAGTTTTTGATGATAATTATTATTTTCAAAATGAGAAATGTTTCTTAAAAAATTTTAACGACTTGTTATTTAAATTAAGGAACCATTTTTCAAAATCATTCATCTTGGTCTTTGATATTAAAAAAAATCGACTATTATTTATATTTTTATCACCAATTTGAAATTATAAATTTTAGTTTTGCTCGGTTATTTTTCAATTATGAATATGAAGTTAGAGAAAAATATTACCTCCAAGTTCATTAGCCTAAGCATCTTAGTAACTAAAAATTAGAAATGTTATTTCCTTCAAGTTAGTTCATTCATGAAATATTTTTTTACAAAAAATTAAAGATATTTTTTTAATGTAAAGAAGCACTTTCTTAGTAATGGGAGGAAATGTCAAATATGTGGTGTCATTGGAATGGTTATGTTTTCAGCGAATAATAAAATTCAAATTCCCAGCCAGTTTCACATAGGGCTAATTCCATTATTACCCTCTGAAAATTGGTTGTTGTGGGAAATGGTGGACATTAGTGCTTGAATTATGTGTTTAATAGTGGACAATGCTGATTATAACAGAGAACATATTTTATATTTCAGAAAAATGCCCCGAATATATAAAAAAAACAAGCGTGTTAGATACAATATTGAAACAATGAGAAATGCCATAGCAGCAGTTCGGCGTGGAAATACATTGAGAGACGTGTCTGAAAGATTCGGAGTTCCCAAGTCAACTTTAGGTGAATATAGGAACGTTGGGAATTCAGAAGATATACATGTAGGTGGGGGAAGAAAAACATTTTTGAAGCAAGAAGATGAAAAGGCACTCTCCAAATACTTGTTTGAGTCTGGGAAATGTGAATATGGATTGACAAAGTGGGAAATTTTGAAATTTGTTAAAGAGTTTTGTGAGCACACTGGCAATATTTGAAATGGAGCTGGGCCTGGCAGAGAATGGTTCGAGGGATTCATGAGAATGCATCCTGAGATATCTCTTCGTAAAGGAGAGAGCATGAGCTCTCAACGTTTGAGAGGAGCAGATCCGTTTGTGATAAGCAAGTGGTATAAATTATTAGATCATATTTATCGAACGGAAAATATTCTTGCTACAGATGGTCACCTTGTTTACAATTGCTACGAGACAGGATTTGGTCATGACCATAAAGATGTCCTTCTTGTTGCACCCAAAGGACAGAAGAGAGTGTCTAGAAACATTGCTGGTTCCGGAAAAAAGAATACAACTGTACTAGCTGCGGAAATGCAAAGGGGAAAAAGCTACCACCTTTTATAGTTTTTAGAGGCAAATACGTCTGGCAAAGTTGGATTCCAGAAGATGATTATCCAGGCACAATGTATACAGCTCAACATAAAGGGTGCATGGAAGGGGGATTATTTTTCAAATGGTTCAAAGAATCTTTCCTGCCATTTGTAAAGTCGCCTGAAGAAAGAGGGGGTAAAAAGGTAATTCTTATATTCGATGGAGCAAGTGTACACACGAGTTACCTATTATCAAAATGTGCAATTGACAATGGGGTGATCCTATCAAAATTGCCTGCGAATGTTTCTCATTTCATGCAACCATTGGATAAATGTGTATTCGAACCGATAAAAAGTATGCGGAACAAAAAGATGATCGACTTCAATAGGACTTTTCCTGGCAGAATCTCACCCAATGAGGATTTTTCTAAAAGGATAAAAACCGTTTGGGAAGGAGCATTCAAATCTGAATACCTAAAATCAGGCTTCAAGTCAACGGGGTTGTTTCCAGTGAGGTCGAATAAGTTTCCTTATGAAGGATATGATCCTATTAGACTCAAGAGGTTTAAAGATTCCATTGATATCGAAAATGTACCTGATCAACAAGTGGAAAATCTGAATCCTGAAGAGTTTATTCGAACAGAATTGACAGAAAACATAGGTGAAAAAGCACCAGAAAGTGAACAAAGGAAAAGAGTTTCTGACAAAGTAGGGGATGTACTCACCTCTGTGACTGCGATAAAGATACTGAAAGAAAAGTATGATCAAGAAAGTAACAAAAATACAACAGATGTTCCAACAAGCTGTGGTCAGAAAGCACGTAAGACAACCACTGAGAAGAAAATTTCACGAAAATTGAAACGTAAAAGCAGAGTCCTAGCAACTTCGTCCGATTCTGAAGATGATGACTCAGAAATGATTTTGGAGAGTGAATGTGAAGTGGAGTCTGAGATTGAAGTTTCGGAAAATAGAGTTTCAGAATATGAAGGTAAAACATTACAGTTCCTGAATGAAACTCGAGATAAAATCAACATCGAAATAGGGGATTTCGTTGAAGTTAATTTCACCTACAATTCTAACACCAAAAAAGAAACTGTGAAGACCTTCGTTGCCAAAGTTATAGACTAAAACTGTCCAAACCAATTCCAAGTGAGTTGTTTGAGGACTCGTAAAGAAAGCACAAACTCTTTTGTGTTCCCTCAAAATGAAGACATATGTCTGGTTGATTTTGATCAGATTAAATCATTATTGACAGCATCAAGAGGTAAGAGGAATACATACCTTCACAAACATGTACTGAGGCGAAGACCAAAATATTCAACAATGACAAAATAGTTGAGGCTTTCGCGGCCGAGGTTTTCAGTATCACTACTTTCATTCGGGTTTGAAGGCCGTCGTTTTTTGGAATCTCTTCCTGACGTTTCGCTGGCTAGAGTGGCTAGCTTCTTCAGAGGTTCATTCATCTTGGAATTCACTCCGATGATTCACTCAGTCATCGGAGTGAATTCCAAGATGAATGAACCTCTGAAGAAGCTAGCCACTCTAGCCAGCGAAACGTCAGGAAGAGATTCCAAAAAACGACGGCCTTCAAACCCGAATAAAAGTAGTGATACGGAATTCAACAATGAATTGTTTTTTATTTTCCTTCAATGTTTTTTGAATCACTGTATTTTTTATTTCACTTCATTTTTCGAAAAATACAATTTCAAAAGCTCCTAATGCATTTCATCCATCCATTTCGTTTACATCAAATATTATTTTCTTTATTAAGAAAAATATGATGTGTCCAATTAAAAGTCGAATTCACACATATAATTCATTATTTCGATCATATCTTTTTCTCTCGATAATATATATCAAAATAAATGAAACGGCGTTCAATAGTAGATCATTTGTACATGTCCACAATTGAAAAGAAGACATCCACCATGAATAATAAGCAAACTATTCAGTATGTCTACATTTACCCTCATGAGGGAAATAATGGACAGAAAAATAATAATAAAAAAAGTCGATACGAGATTTCCCTATTGGGATATGCTATTAATTGGTCTTGGTATCGGAATTCATACATCAACTACAATAAGCATAGCCGATACCACTTCTTCCGACCTGATGGTTTTCAAAATATGCCAGTCATCGTTTGTCCACTATAGGGGGTTAGTCCATTATTTCCCTCGTCTCCCCTTAGCCTTGATTACCAGTACCTCGGGTGTCGTGGAAGCTGGCTTCGATGTTTTGCGATCATGGTGAAGAAACTGATTTGAAAATCTCTGAAAAATTTACAGTTTCTTACCGAAGTATGAAAAAAATAAAATGAAATCACTTCTTATTCCACCTTGATTCAAAAAAAAAATCATTCTTATAAATTTCTTCTCAATTCTTATAGGAAAACTTCAATATGGGTAGGATCGCAAGAAATCGGACAAAAACGCGAATACAAATTTATCGAAATTTGAAAACCATTTCAAAATACTCGGATCTCAAAAGAACATGCCAGTTGTAAAACCATCCACAGAACCCGCTTTGAGTCCATCGTTGTTGATTGATTTGGAAAGTAGTATATCAGACAGTCCAAGAATGCCAGCGGGAAATATCAATAAATGTTCAACATATTTAGGAATTGAATAAGAAAATATCTCTCAAGCAATGGACTTTCAACATGTTGCTTCTTCCCCAGAATATATTATATCTGGGGACCTATCACTGCCTGCTGATTCTTTTTTCAACAGAAATGATCCAATTGATGTTCCAAACTCTCCCGCTGATCCCAATCTGTCAATTATTTCTGATATTCGTATCTGGGCAGTAGAAGAAAATGTGACTGTGTTGAGAAAGTTACTCAGAATTTTGAAGCCACTGATTCCTCAACTTCCATTAGATCCACGAACTTTACTCAAACACGAACGAATTGACCCATATTTAGTGACGGATTCCAATGAATTTTACATATACTGCGGTTTGGAAAAAGGAATTAATCATGTTTCGGATAAATCTGATGGCAACTCTTTTCCTAATCTAAGATTATTCATTCATGTTGATGGCCTGCAAACTTTTGAAAGTACAAATGAACAGCTGTGGCCAATTTTATGTACAATAGAGAAATCTTCACCCTTTGTTGTTGCACTCTTCAGTGGGAAGAGAAAGCCTTCAATTGAGAGTTACTTCGCCCCTTTTTTGGAAGAACTGAACAATCTTAATAATTTGACAATATCAACTAACAGGAGATATTCATTCAGCGTCGATTTGAATAAGGTCATATTCAGTTGCGATGCTCCAGCGGAAAGTTTTATTGAAGGTTCGAAACTTCATAATTCGTATTATGCCTGTGGAAGATGTGTTCAGAAAGGACAGTGGAAAGGAAGAGTAATTTTCAGTGAACTGGAATCACCGCTTAGAATTGACGAAACGTATAGAAATCGCCAAGATCCTCTTCACCATAATACGAATCAATCGCCTTTGGAAGTCCATAGTTTTCCATTTAATTACATGCATCTTGTCTGCTTTGGAGTTACACGGCGATTATTAAATTTTTGGATTAAGGGAAGGAAAAATTCGAACGGAAGATTTAGTTCACACCAGAAGAGAATGTTGGAAGAATGAATGAATGCTATTTCTGAATTCATTCCAGATGAATTTTCACGAAAACCGAGAGGGATCGGTGAAATAGATAGATGGAAGGCAAGTGAGTTCCGACAGTTCCTGCTGTATACCGGTCCCATTGTACTTAAAAAACTCATAAAGAGTATTACGAGCATTTTCTGTTGCTAAGTGTGGGGATAAGATATATTGTACAATGCCGCAAGACTGATGAAAATATCCAGGTTGCGGAAAGATTTTTGAGAAAATTTGTATTTGATTGTGTGGATTTGTATGGTCTAGAAATGTGCGTGTATGATGTTCACTCCTTGATCCATATATGCGATGATGTGAGGATTAGAGAACTTCAGTGCGTTCAAATTTGAAAATCATTTGGGAAAACTGAAGCGAAAAATCAGATCTCGCCGATTTGTGGCCAAAGAACTTGCAAACAAGCTGTTCAAGGATGATACATTTCTCATCGATAAAGACGAAAAAAACAAAAAGAAACTGAAGGGAAAACATCGTGATGGGCCAATAATTGGTGACGAGAACGTTGTGCAGTATAGAGTTTTTACGTGGAACAGTCAAAATTTCCACAGGAAATAGTTGCCTATTCATGAACGATGGGATGGTATTTGAACTGAGAAATATTTTGAAAACTGAATCAGGGGATAAAAAATTGATAGGTCAAACATATTATAAATACAAAACCGTCTTTACAAATCCAGTTCGTTCTGGATCCTCTCAAATATATAGAGTAGAAAATTTATCAAATCTCATGCAAATCGTTCCAGAAAATATATATTCCAAATGTATTAGAATAGTGTTGGATGACAAAATATATATTATGTCTTTTTTGCATGAATTATAATAAATTTGTTATTTCAGAATCTGAAATATAAATGACTTAATAGTAATAAAAAGTATTCTTTCAATTACTCAGGCCTCACGACTCGAAGCCAGTGATCACTCACCTTGAGCGGGGAGAAGTACGGGCTCGACTGAATAGGATTTGACGGGAATAATAATTATAAGTTCACGAACTGGAAAATCAATAAAAAAAACATCGAAAAGTCTAATCAAAATCCCCAAATTAGGAGTATCAAACTTCACCTAAATATTTCAATCGTTAAATTTCTCTACAGTATATCAGTTTTTTTCACGTTTACATTATTAGGTGTGAAACAATCATTTACATCTAGTATGACCACCTCATATTCATCTGAAAACTAAATTAGATGACAATGTTATTCTGGTTCATAGTTATTGCCATATATCTGAACAGACTTTATTATATCATTGGAAGGATCATTTCATTAACGATTTCGAAATGGAATTGAACAATAATACTGTGCAGGGTCAGTACTTATACTACTGAATTCAATATGAATTAAAGAATACATGTTGAAAGAAAATTATAATTCTCTTTTTTGCAGATGTCTTATACTTTGGTTGAATCCAAAAAGGACCACTCACTAATGACAAAACCAAGTGGGTGGATTTTCGAAAATGAAAAATAAAGCCACTATCCACACAGCCGGAAAACCAAAACCCAAATAAACACGGCCATCAAGGAAGCGGCTACGCCATCTGCAGATTGGCAAAAGTTCAGAGTGAAAGTTCATATGGAAGGTTAGTATTTTTCCCTCTTCACTATGTTGAAATAAATAAGCTATTACAGCTTGTAAATGGCAGGTCGATTTTGCTTCTTTTATAACATTCCATACTACATTCGACTTGTTGATTTGTGATACTATCATACACTTTCTGTTTGATACAATCAAACTTGTTTCTGTAATCTCTTCAATATCAAAAAACAAAAATACTGTTGTTATTTTTTTTATACTTTGATGCGTTTTTCTAATGTAGTTTATTTTTAGATACATTCGAGAATTGCGAAAAAAAAAATCATAGACTTGAATGGCAAACCAGTGTCAGACTCTTCTTCAAGCGAGTTACTAGAACAAGCTGAAACGTCCAGCGAAATGGACATTGGTATAAATGATGAAAGTTTTGAGAGCTCAACTCCTGGTCTTGGTGAAACCGGTAAGTACTGTTCAATAGACATTATTTTGTGGTGGATGAATCCTTCGCAATTTTTTTTGAGTTCCAACCCACCACAATCTGAAAAAATTAAGAATTGATGTCGGAATCTATCGGATAAGACTCGTCCGATTAGTCAGAAAAAGTATTTTTTATTAGGTTTTGAGGACGAATATATATATATATATATATATATATATATATATATATATATATATATATATATATATATATATATATATATATATATATATATGTCTTGCAGTCATCAGACGTCCATACATTGAGCATTTACATTCGACTTGACGTCCACTTGCAATCGGACGTCCGAAATACGGACGTCGGATTACAAATTCCTGTTTGTCATTTATTTGCGGTTAGAACCTATCTGCAAGTACGATTAACGATTTTTGGAGGGGACGTCCAAAACTGATTTTGTGAACAAAAATGGATATATTAGTTCATCATAATTGACATGGAGGCGCTGAAATCGTTAGCCCGTGAATATCTCAAATACAACAAAACTTTCATGTAGAGATCATCGGGCGTCCAGACATTTGGCAACCAGGTTCGTATATTTTTTGTTTAGAATAGAGTAATCCGACGTCTTCCAGAACTTCTAGGCGATTGAATCTGGAAGTGAACTATATTACTATAATATATCAAATCTAGCCTGAATTAATCTCACTCAGTTTTCGCTGAAGGTAATAGATCAGCTATATCTTCGTAATTTCTTCTAGGATCTTCTTCATTTTGACATATTTTTTTCTGAATACAATAGACGAAATCATATCTATTTTCAGTGGCACATCTAGTTTGTTTACCGTTCCATATTCAAATTAGGGAAAGTTTTGGGTATCAAAACGATATAACTTAACAC
Source organism: Zygogramma bicolorata (assembly GCA_032362365.1). NCBI lineage: Eukaryota > Metazoa > Arthropoda > Insecta > Coleoptera > Chrysomelidae > Zygogramma > Zygogramma bicolorata. The sequence continues at coordinate 115,115 of JAVJAQ010005291.1, forward strand.
TCAATATTCACGTAAAAATATGTCCCCCTAAAATCTGAAGTTGATGTGTTCTACGATCTTTTAACTGTCCCAATGTCAAATGACTCATTTATGGTGGCTCGTACTACATCCTAAAAATCACTCATAATTATGGGAATATTCCACTTCGTATCATATGAAGGGAGATGAAAGATGAGTGGTAATGTATATCGGCATAGGTAGTTCATACTGAATGAATACAAGTATGATTTTACTATGTATATTTTCGTGTGTGAAAAATATGTCATTTCAACTAAAATTTTGTGAGGACTTTCAATTCTTTGTGTAAGTATTTCATCACCCACTAATTCTCTTACTCCTCTAGCAGATTGCAGAAAAGCCGACTATTATTGAATATTACCAATGTTACTGTACTTCTGGAATATCATCATTTATCACAGAGGTTTCATCAATAATGATCTAACGAGAGATTTTCAACTTGTTTATTTTTCATATATTCTAGTCAACCTTCAAAAATCCTTGCCAAAGGAAGTATATTCATCGGCAAGAAGAAAAATTATTTCCATCTCTCTCTCTCGGTAAACGCACTGTTTTTTCACCTTTCAAGAATAGTATTGAATATTTCAACCATCCATTCCTCAGCACTTACTGATATGAAACCAACCTCAAATCAACAATTCCCGCGAAAATAAATATTAACGACAACAACGTACCTAGTGTTGAATGTGGTTTTGAAGTTGTCATAAAGAAAAACTGGAGAACGCCGTTCTATCCGAACGTTGGCACATCGTTCATTTTCGCTCGAGGTGGGGCCGTGAATTGTGTCTGGAAATATCAGTACTTTGTTGAATGTTGAACGGTCAACACTGTACAGTGCCGGGACAACTGACAAGTCATCAGAGATCATTAATCGATTGAACTTTTCCTGATCTGCACATTCTTGGCAACAAACTGAAACATGAATTGTAAAACAAGAACTGCAAAAATACTAGCTGCTGCAACAGGTAAGTGAATAGTAATACTTATCAAATTCCGCGGATCATTCACAAAAGTTCCTAACAAGTGAGAAAAAATTACATTTAATCTGACTTGTTCATCGTATGGTCTTATTTTTGTGGATATATCCCCACACATTAAGGAATTTTATTATTCAATACGACGTCCGCTGTTGGTCGAATCATCTCTGTGAATATACGGACGTCAGAATACTAAAAATTCAACTGTTTTGAATTCAATTGTGTCTTGCTCTTTCCTTAAATGCATATATATGCGACGCGACGTCGACACATCAACGTATTGCATTCAATATGACGTCCGCTCTTGATCAAATCAGTTTTCTAGATATATGGACGTCGGAATACAAACTTGAACTATGTTTTGAACTATGTTTTAAACTCGACTGGGTTTTAGGCTGTTTACTTAGGTATTTTCTAAGATCTCTCTTTCATGAACATTCACAGTGCAATGTCCATTGGCACTCAATCTCCCGTCTGTTCTTCATCAAGACATATAGGTGAAATTACGACGTCCACACATCAACGAACTGCATTCAATATGACGTCCGATGGTTGAGCATATACTGACGACGGAATACAAAAAAGTAAACTTTGTTTCGAATTCAACTGTGTCTTAGACTGTTTGCTTCGAATATTTTTGGGATCATATACATGCATCCATGAAAATATCATTACTGACATTTAATTTACCTTATAATCTACATCAAGTCCTGTATGTGAATATGCGACTTCCACACATGGATGAATTTCATCAATATGACGTCCGCTGTTGATCGAATCATGTTTGTAGATATTTAGACGTCAGAATTCAGTGAATTGTTTCAAATTCGTTTTTTTCTTTGAATAATTTCGATGGGGCATATTTCATTTACGTTTATGAGGTGTTTATAATGAATGATCCATTACAAGTCGTATATGCGAGTGAACGTCAAACGCATATAACACAAATTGTATTAATACTCCAGTCTATGACGGAAAAAAATGAACTTTCCCTTAATTTCAAAAACTACCCTGTGCCGAGGGATGCTTTTTCCCTGAGGGTGGATGCCACCCCTTCCTGGGGGTGGAAAATTTTTCTTTGAAAATGATCGATAAATTGACTAATTCTAAAAAACTTTTGAGCTATGAAGGCAATACTTTTCGACTTATTCGCGAATGAAATTGTCGATTTTTATGCGAATAAAGAAAAAAGGTTTTCAGATTCTTTTTCGTGAATAACTGGAAAAATATACATTCAATCGAAAAATCTTTGTAGAGCAAGATTATAGCTTAAAAAAAAGGTAATCGCGAACTTATAATGTATGCAGATCCAATACAGACAGAATTGTTGGAAGTTGATTGGTATTTTCAAATGCCAAAATGGGAAGTTTCTTCGTACAATAACAAAAAACAAATGCATTTGTCGGAGAAACTCATGGAACATCTTTTGAAGTCCTTTAAAAAACCTTTATTTTCATTTTACAAAGAAGTTCCTGACATTGAAACTAAGCGAGGAATATCGATTCCTTCTTTTTGGTTGGTAAAAAATAGTGCAAATCTCACCTTCTCTTCCACCCCTTTTGTGAAAAATCGTTGCCACTTCAAAATTCACCTCATTCATGTTCTTCTAATACGTTATGAGTGTTTGGCCAGTTGAAAGTACTCATTTTCGAAAAAAAAAAATAGTTTGAAGAAAGAAAATCATTTACGTAACTTAGCGAAAAATCATATTTCCTTCAAAATAACTTCAGAAACTATTAATGACACGCAAAATTTTGCACAATACAAAATTGTATGTTTTTTTCGTCTGAAAATTTTGACTTTTTTTCGTAGGAAATAAATGGAGTAAGATATGGCGGCCAGTTGAAGCTTGCATGTGTTCGCGCAAAGTATCTTTTTTGAGCTCTCTAGCTTTAACTCACCATATTTCACCCCATCATTATACTGAAATTATCCGTGTCATTACTAGTTTTTGAGTTATTTTGAAGAAAAGAAGATTTTTCGCTAAATTACGAAAATGATTCTTCTTTCTTCAACCTCATTTTCTCAAAAATCAGTACTCTCAACTGGTCAAACACTCCGAATGATTTATAACACGAATAAAGTGAATTGTGAAGTGGCAACGATTTTTTACAAAAGGGGTGGAAGAGAGGGTGAGATTTTCGCTATTTTTTTGCCGACGAAACAGTAGGAATCGACATTATTCACACATAGAAATACATCTTCGCTTGAAAGAATCATTCTCTATTCTTTTCTAGCTTTTCCAGAGCTAAACTCACCGAGCACCCCTAAGTCATTGAAAAACAGTTGGAGACAGTTCTGCAACGTTGAGTATTTACCGCCATCTGATAATACTAACACTTCAGTCTCAACAGTGAGTATCATCTCACTCATGATCAATTTCACATAATAGTTATAAAATGTTTCACTTTTAAGTGATTGGTCAGTTGAATTGATTGCAAAACTATTTTCTGCAGCACTAAAAAATTCTAACTCACTCTAGTTAATGTTATTTGACGTTGGATGATTTTTCATATCAATCATCATTGACTTTCATTGAAGTTCTTCAGCAAGTAAGCCTTGTTACTAACTTCCTTTGCCATACCTCAGGAGCAGCATGGTTATTCGCAGACTTGTCAAGTATAAAACTTGTCTACCTCGTTTGGGTATTGGACCAACAACCTCTTGATAGTGAGCAGAGCACAAAACCATAGTACCATCTCCCTTGCCAATTCTATCAGATTTGATATTTGTTTGATTCACAACTCCATCATAAGAATGATTAAAATGAAAGCTATATTACCTTAACACAATCAGTGTGCATTTTAGTAACTAGGAACATCTGCAGTAAGGTCAGTGCTACTCCTGAGCGTAGGTTTGTTTGAGTATTACCAATCGAGTATTTGGTTGAATTGGCTTCATTCGAAACACATGAAGTGCACACAATTTGATCATTTTCTTCAATAATTGATAAAATAGAAATTTGAATTTGCAGTTGGTTTGTGCTTGAGAAATGAGTTGAAAGAAGCAAATTTCCTTTTTTTTTCTCCTGGTTGTATTCAATTTATTTCAAGGTTATTTTTTTATAGAAAAACTGCTCATTTTCTATTCGTATCTATATCCTTCAAATTCCAATTCTCTACTTTCACGATTTTTTTTTTCAAATTTGTCGAAGTATTATCATGAAAGAATTCAGCATCGGTTTATAACCGAAAAAAAAAAAAATCATCCGGTAGTTCCTTTTTGTTGGCAAAGAGTTGTAGTTCTTTAAATTTATTCTGAAACTGATTTGAATTCAAATCGTAAGCATTTTACTAATATCCATAAATGAGTGAAAAAAAGGAAGAATTCGAAATATACAAAAGAATTAAAAATTGACGAAAATCATAAAACTAAAAGCGAGCATCTTTTTTAAGAAGGAACTGAAAGGTTGCTCTTCATTACTCATTCCTGATGCATAAACCGTCTATGAAGTAAAATGTTGATGAATCAATATATATTTATATATATCAGAATGAGGATTTTATGTGTGACCCTGTTATACGAAGCTATTAGACCGTTGGCCCATGACACAAACATTGTCGATAATCTATGTTCGTATGCCCTTTTGGGGATATACTCAGGAGGCTTGGGAAACCGGGAAAAAGTGCCTCCGAGCGTCTGTGACCAGTCCTTGCACCTGCTGACCTCCACTTCCGGTTGGAAAAAAAGGGTTAAGTATTCGAGGAACGAGGAAGCTCGGCCATGTGGATACATTATCGTATCTTGCAAAAATAACCGGGCGCTAGCCAGTTTGCATACGTCTAGGTCGCTGCCGGAAGGAGGCATACGAACCGGAAGTGGCAATTTCCCACTGGTGATGGACGATGATCGAGGAAAGTATGCCCTTTCGTGGAACGACTCCTTTCGACCCATTAAACACTATCCGACATTTGCATACGATTTCGGAAAGGGCATCTCGATTTATGCCAGCATCAACTAACCGGACTAACCTAGAAATAGTCGATAATTTATGTTCGTATGCCAATCTCGGTGCCGATAGAATACGACATTTTAAGTAACAAAAGCTGGTTTGCATACGCCCAGGTCACTACCGGAAGGAGGCATACGAACCGGAAGTGGCAATTCTCCAGTGGTGATGGACGATGATCGAGGAAAGTATGCTTTTTCGTGAGAAGTAAACTCTCACAGGTACACCAACTGACGAAGAATATTATAGGGAAGACTATCGACCGATGAGGGCGCTGGTGGTGGTTAAACTATATCCACCATTTTGAAATAGTTACCTTGTTTACATTTGTGAAATAACGCGCCAAACTGAAATCCAGTCATCAGTTGCCCTTGCTAGACAAGATTTTGGTGTTTTTTTTTTTGCTATATTTTCATTGTACGAAAATTTTCTCGTGAAGGTTAATATAACTGTGTTCATGATGCTTTGAATAGCCGCACAATACCATTCATTGGAGGTGAACATAGATGCATTGTGTTTTAAAATCTAATGATATTATTTGTCCCAGGACATTTTTTAGTTTTACTGTAGTGTTGGTGAACCAAAGAGGCTTTTATTACATGGATGATGAAATGCGCCATAACTTCGCCTAAAAATAGACAAACGGACTCACCAGGTAACCAGAAATCATCTCTTTTGAAATGCAAGGAACACACTGAAGCCGCTCTAGATGGTGATTTATGCAGTTTCAGTTTGATTTTCCAAGCCTGGTACCTGTCTATTTTCTCTTTAAATCCACTTTCCGTAATGTTTCCCACCAAAGATGTATTTCTCTTTGGAAACGTGTGAAAAGACAACTTTGGATTTCAGTTCCTAGAGTTGCGGCAACTTGGCACCCAACACTTTATACGGCTCACTGAGCGATCTGCATTCATGATTGTTTGTTATTATTATTAAAAAAAAAATTACAACTTCAGATGAGATTTCCTAAATCAACACCAAAGAACTCAATAAATTCACACGCATGAAATGGAAGCCGTTTGTTTGTGAAATTATAGCAGTGCGTTATATTTCCGCCAGACGTCGCATAAAATTATGAACTTCCCAATAGCTATGGACAGCTACTCTCCATAATTATAGCTTTGAAACTAACGAGAGGATGCTTTCTGAATCGGTAAGAAACTGAAGGTTCAGGGGCGGGGCAAGTACTTCAGTGCCCCGGTTTATAGATCGTCTGCGAAAAGAACGCGAATCGCTAAGGCTGGATTCACTTGGACATCTGGACGTTGAGTTTGGCGGGCAAGTTTGAATGAATCGATCCCACTCGTACAATGGGAGATTAATATTTTCCCGACTTTTTTAAGGTCCGATTGTATGTTATTGGAAATATTAATGTAGTAAGCCCTGATTTAACCCATTTACACACTATCGACCATGTTTGCTCAGTGGAACACCCTGGAAATGGGTTTATCGGGGAAAGAAACTTGTGGTCCCTAATGGGAGGGTGATTTCCACTTTTTTCACTTTAAATTGTTAATAAACAATAGTAGCGCGATCTTCAAGGTGAAATAATTGGTATATTTGGATTCAGCGGGACAAAAAACATGAAATAAACATTATCTGCAGAGGGGCCCTTTTATTGAAAGTTTGGGAATTAATTAAGTAATGTTGGCACCGCGCAAATTGTATGCAAACCATTATTTGATAAATACTTTCACTTCTACTAACCGTGGTCAAAATTTCAACATTTCCTCAATTATCGACTATTTCTATGTTAGTCCGGTTAGTTGATGCTGGCATAAATCGAGATGCCCTTTCCGAAATCGTATGCAAATGTCGGATAGTGTTTAATGGGTCGAAAGGAGTCGTTCCACGAAAGGGCATACTTTCCTCGATCATCGTCCATCACCAGTGGAAAATTGCCACTTCAGGTTCGTATGCCTCCTTCCGGCAGCGACCTAGACGTATGCAAACCGGCTAGCGCCCGGTTATTTTTGCAAGATACGATAATGTATCCACATGGCCGAGCTTCCTCGTTCCTCGAATACTTAACCCTTTTTTTTCAACCGGAAGTGGAGGTCAGCAGGTGCAAGGACTGGTCACAGACGCTCGGAGGCACTTTTTCCCGGTTTCCCAAGCCTCCTGAGTATATCCCCAAAAGGGCATACGAACATAGATTATCGACAATGTTTGTGTCATGGGCCAACGGTCTATATGTGAAGTTTTTGAAAAGGTCTTCGGTGCTTACTGAGAATGAATTGAATGTTTTATAGGATAAAGAAGACGATCTACTTGACACCAATACTTTGTTGGAGGAGGATAATGCTTCTGCTGCAGCATGCAATAATAAAAATGAATTGTCAGATTTCTCAGACTTTTCAGATTCAGATCCTGATTACGTTCCATCTAGTTTTGAGGTAACTTCAAAATCATTACATTATTCTGATAACAGCCCAATTTCACATATGGTTTCAGGGGATAAGCGATGAGGAACACGAAAAAGAATTATCTGATATTGTGGAAGAGGAGAATGAAAATCCAAAACCAGAATCACAAGAAAAACGATCTAGTCGACATTCCAGCCCACTACTTCTTGAAAATTTCCACTCTCATGAATTACCTGAATCTGGGTGTTCGCGTGAAATCCGAAATGGTATAGAAAGTGAACATGATCGTTCTTCACCATGCCCTGAATACTCTCAGAGAAAAAATAAAAAGAAGCCACCAGTGAGAGATTACTGTTATTTTTGTGAGACATTAGTTCTTAACTTCAGTAGGCACATTCGTAGATGTCACTCAATGGAAATTGAAGTACAAAGAATTTTATCTAAGCCAGTAAGGAGTCAGGATAGAAAAAAACTATTTACAAGTTTGAGAAAGAAAGGGAATTATTTGAGAAGTTCAGAAAACTGTATGAAACCAATGAAAAGTTCTGTAACAGGAAACACGGAACAGATACCTTGTCCATATTGTCTCGGGTTCTATGCACGAAAGCAGCTATGGCGTCATAAAAAAAAATGTGACGAGAATCCCAGTTTGGAAAAAAATATCAGTTCTGCAGGTAATTTAGTTTTCAAACATAATAGGACTGATTCGGATCTGCGTGAAAAAGTTTTTCCTAAAATGAGACCAGATAAGATATCGGTCGTGGCAAAACAAGATAGCTTAATATGCGCATTTGGTGCACGCTATTCTAAGGTACATCGTGAACAGCATTTCATTAATGTCACTTCGAGGAAAATGCGTGAACTAGCAAGATTGTTGATAGCAGCAAGAAAATTGGATGGATCTATAATCAGTATGATCGATCTTCTGCAACCAAAATATTATGATCTGATTGTTACAGCAACGAAACATGTAGCTCAGTATGACAGTGATAGAGAACGCTTCAAATCTCCAACTTTTGCCATGAACATTGCCACATCTCTCAAGCAGTGCTGCGATATAGCAGTTATGTTTGCTTTGAAAAGGAAAGATATTCATTCAACAGTAGCAGCAGCAGAAGCGGAATCTGCCATTAAAACATTATCCCACCTTCTGGAGTCCAATTGGAAATACGATATATCCACTGAAGCAGCTAATAATTTGAATATGAAAAGATGGAACAAAATAACCATCGTACCATTGGCAAAAGACCTGAAGCTATTGAATGAATATTTGGCAGCTCGAGCTGAAGATGCAAGAAAAAAGTTACAACTCAATAGTTGTGATAGATTGGCTTATAAAGAATTACTAGAGACAATATACTGTCGTGTGATAGTCTTGAATAGAAAGCGTCCTGGGGAATTACAACGGTTATTTATCGATCGGTATGATCAATCCAGAGAAGATGATAGGCATAATTATGAAGAATTCTCCGACGTAATATCTCCTACTGAAAAAATATTGATGAAACGTTTCAAAAGGATCGTCATACGAGGAAAAAGAAACAGAGGTGTTCCAGTTATGTTCAGCACAGACGTGCAAGAAGACATCGAGATAATGATAAAATCGAGAACAAATTTGGTAAATAGAAGTAACAAATACTTATTTGCCCCTCCTGGATCTGACTCACATATTGTCGGATATAAAGTCCTTGCAAAATATGCAAAAGCCTGCGGGGCTGAAAGATATGATGCATTGACATCTACGAGATTGCGGAAGCATCTCGCTACGCTATCGCAAATCTTCAATATGACAGAGTCGGATTTGGAACAGCTATCAACATTCATGGGCCACACACCTGGTACACATAAAAACTCGTACCGTTTACCAGACGATGTATATCAATCTTCAAAAATTTTGAAAATCCTTTTATTAATGGAGAAAGGAACAGCAGCAGATTTCAAAGGAAAATCTCTGGATGAAATCGAAGTTGATTTAGATGGGAATCTAGAAGACGATTTGGAACCTGATGATGATATTTCTACTGCCAATTTTGCGGTTACCGAAGAAATGGAAATGATCGAGGGAGACATGGGTGATAGTGTTCAACATGGAAACGTGGGTGAAAAATCGACCAGAGAAAATGAAAAAATTGGAGGAAATAATATCGGAGGAAAAGACAAGAAAAAAAAGATACAAAGAATACCATGGACTGATGAACAGAAGAGAGTTGTTAAAAACTTTTTCAAATCAAATATAGAGAATAAAATTCCACCAAAAAGAGCTCAATGCGAACAACTGAAAGCAGAAAATTTGGAACTTCTGAAAAATAAGAACTGGCAGAAAATAAAAGTTTTCATACAAAACACTTATACGAAATTATAAATGTCATTCAACTCTCCTACGAATCAATTGATTGAATCATTTTTCTTTTAAAAATATATTCAGTTCATATTGGAATGTTTTTTTCGTTACATATGTTGGGTAGAATTTTGTTTGTGTAAAAAAACCAAATCATATTCTCAACAATTCTTTCAGGCCATTCTCAAACTACCCACACAGTAGGTTTTGGCTGGCACCTGTCAGAAAACAACTATTCCCCTATCTGATACCACGAAGGGCATTGCATTATATGCAGGTTCCTTCACAGAAGAAAATCTTACAATCACTTCTGCGATACAGCTGAAGGGATTGATTTTCAATTATTGGGCACACTTGCAGACCGGTTTCGGGCTATTTGCCCTCTCCTCAGTACAAGGCACTGCCATCATCAACGTAAAAGTCGATGAATTCTAATAATTGAAAATCAAATACTTTTCACAGTATCAAGCCTCTACCAAAACTGATGAAAACAACACGAAGTCATTGTCATCTACATATGGAAAGAGGTATCCCAAAAACAAACCGAATTGGCACATTTCTCCTGCGAGGGATATGCAAACACATTCGCCATAGTAAAATTGTTGTTCTAATTTGTCGATGGACACACTCGAAGACTGGCAGTAAATCGAATCATCTTTCAAATGATTCGTTCAGACCAGTCTCATACTACCTGTATAGTAGGTTTCAGCTGGCACCTGTCAGAAAACAACTACTCTCCTGGCCAAAAGTGAATGCAGGATTTTCTTTGAAAAAACCTGCACTGGCACCGGTCGGACATAATCCAACCCCCTTCTTGGTATTAGTCAAGGGAGAAGTTGCTTTCTGACAGGTATCAGCTAACACCTACTGTGAAGGTAGTCTGAGACTGGACTGAACGAAGTGTTCAAAAGATGATTTGATTTACCTCCATTCTTCAAGTTGCGACTATGTCAAATTTGTTTATAATTTTTTTTTATAATACCCCATTACTTGGTACGTAACTTCGTATTCAAATCACCTGATGAAAAAAATTTTGTTCACTTGTGATTTCTAATAGAATTTGAACTCTTTTATGTCGGTGAGAATATCACTATTCCCAGAAATTTCAGTTGACATTGAAAAAAACTTGTCACAGAAATATTCATATTACCAATTTTGGAATCAATTTTCAGGGGAACATATTTCAGCACAAACAATTTATTATCTGAAGACAAATGTTTTAATTGCAAAAATCAAAAAATTCCACGAACGCTGAAAGAGTTTACTTGAATTTGGTTGACAATGTTTTTGCTAAGTATTGATGGTTCAAACTTCCATTTTGTATATCGATAACTCTGAAACCTGTTGTAGAGAAAAAAAATCTCAATACTAGTAATAAAAATCAAAAGAGCAATCGAATCCAAACGAAGAGGTCGAAATGGATTTTTGGTCAAAAAATAAAATTGAATGCTTTGGATTGATCGAAGAAAATAATATTGTGACAAAAGATTGAGATGTTGAATATGAAATAGTAAATTCAAAAATTTCAAATGAAAAACTATGAAGTTAAATGAACAAATGTTTGAAGTTTCAATTTGAGTGTACCCATTGTGTTTGATCAATCAAACCTTTAATTTAATTTTTTGATCAAAAATCGATTTCAGCATTCTTGCTTGGTTTTGATCTCCTTAATTGATTTCTATTTTCCATAAGTTTTTTTCCAGGAATTGTGATAAAATAATTTTGTTGTCATCGAAATAATACTATCGGAAACGATTAGGTAACAATGAATTGAGCAGATGTGGCAACACTGGTGGACGTCACAAAAGCGGTGGAGTGAAAGTATTGGTCGTTTCGTTACCTTACTCACGAAAAGTTCTGAAAAGACTGGGATATGAAATTGCTGTGTAGGTAAAAATCGTATGTATATGAAAAAAAAATCTCTGAACTACCTGAAAAAATAAGTTTCAGTTCGATATATTTGACCAGAATGGCGAAAATATCGTTTTTCTGGAAGACGTCCAATAGCTGTAAATGAAAGGGAAGTCCAATAGATAGCGGGATGTATATATATATATATATATATATATATATATATATATATATATGTATATATATATATATATATATATATATATAAACAGGATATCCCGTAAATAATGGATTACCTTCCAACTGCGAATAAAGGTCAGGAAAAGAGTTATTCCTATGCTACTTCCTATACTACTAATACTAATTTGTTGTATGGAATTTTATTGAAAGTACCCACTTCGATACCAATGGAAATAGTGCGATCATCTGACCTTAGAATTTCCGTGTCCTTGTGCGATTAAAAAGGATGGTATGTGTGAAGAAGAGTGAGAATATTTTCAAAAAAATCTGCGAATACTTCGTTATTCGTGGCAGTAGTGCGCAAAAAAGTAAAAAATGGTAACATTTTTCAATTCATGAAAGTCCAAATAATTCTAGAATGGTAGGATTTTATATAACACTGTAATTGGGGTTGAGTTGAAAAACAGCAACTGCTGACACTCCGCCTTTTCATGAATGAATGAAGTCGATTTATTATTATTATTAATCATATTTTCTGAACGGTCTAATTGTCCTCTATTTGCAGTTGAAAGGTTATCCATTATTTACGGGGCACCATATATATATATATATATATATATATATATATATATATATATATATATATATATATATATATATATATATATATATATATATATATATATATATATATATATATATATATATATATATATATATATATATATATATATATATATATATATATATATATATATGTCCTTTTATTTTTTCGAGAGGCAAATTTGAGTCATAGTAAAAGTTACTGACTAATTGGACGTATTCTATTAAATGGAATTGTTATCCAATTGGTGGAGCAACTTTTCGCTTTAGACCAGGGTTTCTTAAAGTGGGGTCCATGGACCCCTAGGGGGTCCGTAACATGTGTACCAGGGGTCCACAGTAGGTCAGTTGAAAAACAACCAGAAAACATGAGTTAATTGAACAAAGATTAAACTGGGCAACTTGACGAATTTCGTACTAAAAAAACTCGGTTTGAAAAAGCCGGTACTTTACCTTAACTCGGATTCATCCCGACACAAAAACCTTGCCTTGAGGCATCGTACAAGGTTGCTCACCGTATTGCTCAGCAAAAGAAGCCACACACAATCCCGGAAACATTGGTGAAGCCTTGTGCACTAGATATTGTGGAACTTGTATGTGGTAAGGATCAAAGAAAGAGGGTAGAAGCTGTTCCTTTATCAAAAGATGTAATTCATTCCATAATTATTGAAATGTCGTGAAATGTTTTGAAGCAAGTTATTGAAGAACTGAATGCTTCACCATTTCCATTCAGTGTGCAATTGGATGAAAGTACCGATAATTCACAATGCAGCCAACTCTTGGTGTTTGTTCGTTACGTCCATCATGACACACGCAGTCTCAAAGAAGAGTTTCTTTTTTGCGACTCGCTCTTAGCGACTACTCAGGCCGGACACACGGTCCGGGTGACTGCCCGGACGGGCGATTGGCCGGACGGACGATATTTTGATGAACAGAACACACTACATCCGAGCAAACTACCGTCCGGGAGATTTTATTTCACTTGTCGTCATTTTAGGCTTGATCATGGACGAGGATAGACGTAAACTATTAGCAGTGATTTGTTTACTGCGTCACAGACGTGAGAAGGATATATTGCAGAGCACACAACAATCCAATTTTGCCTTGTCCTATTTCTGTCTTTATATTCTTCCAACGTTCTGTCCCAAACTTGGGGTCTTTCTTGCACCAGCGATATAAGTTTATCCACGTCTATATCCGTCGTCATTATCAACTCTCCAATATATGAGTATATCACAACCAAGCACCAAACCACCAACTCGAGAATGCGCACAACACTGACTGCACGTATTTGCCCGGACCGTGTGTTCCCGCCTATTTGACACAATCAGTTGAGAATACATCCGGGCGTCTTTGCTATCGGACGGGCAAAAGCCCGTCCGGAGGCCGGACAGAACTCGGACGGGCGTTTACCCGGACGGACGATATTTTGATGAACAGAACACACTACATCCGAGCAAACTCCCGTCTGGGAGATTTTATTCCACTTCTCGTCATTTTCGGCTTAATCATGGATGAAGATAGAAGTTAACTATTAGCAGTGATTTGTTTACTGTGTCACAGACATAAAAAGAAACGTAATAGAAGTGTCAATTTTTCGAATTGACAGAAGATTAAGAAAAATTCTTCGACTATTTATAAAAAATATAATATTTTATTATATAATATGAATAATATTTTTTACTGTTCCTATTTTGGCAATCGCCTAGGATTTGAGAGTTCATGTGCAGAACATCGTCGTCGTCTTTATCAACTCTCCAATATATGAGTATATAACAACCAAGCACCAAACTGTGACCAAACCACGAACTCGAGAATGCGCACACCACGACGGTCACAACACTGACTGCACGTGTTCGCCCGGACCACAGTTGTGCCCGGACCGTGTGTTTCCGCCTATTTAACACAATGCCCCGCCACCTGTCGGACGGGTGAACTCCCGGCCGGGTCTCGGATGATCAGTGGAGAATACATCCGGGCGTCTTTGCTATCGGACGGGCAAAAGCCCGTCCGGATTCCGTGTGTTCTTCACACGGCCTAAGGCCTAAGGCCGGGGACACACGGTCCGGCTAAACGCCCGTCCGAGTTTTGTCCGGGCTCCGGATGATACAGTACATTGTGAAAGTTAGTGAAGAACACACGGAATCCGGACGGGCTTTTGCCCGTCCGATAGCAAAGACGCCCGGATGTATTCTCAACTGATCATCCGAGACCCGGCCGGGCGTTCAACAGGTGGCGGGGCATTGTGTTAAATAGGCGGGAACACACGGTCCGGGCGAACACGTGCGGTCAGTGTTGTGACCGTCAGGGTGTGCGCATTCTCCAGTTGGTGGTTTGGTGCTTGGTTGTGATATACTCATATATTGGAGAGCTGATAATGACGACGATGATGTTTTGCACATGAACTTTTGAATCCTAGGCGATTGCCAAAATAGGAACAGTAAAAAATATTATTTATATTAGGTATATAATGAAATATAATATTTTTTATAAATAGTTGAAGAATTTTTCTTCATCTTCTCTTAATTCGAAAAATAGAGTATTGAAGTGTCCTAGTATGTTTCTCTTCTACACAACAGAATGTATCCATACACTTCTATTACGTTTCTTTTTACATCTGTGACGCAGTAAACAAATCACTGCTAATAGTTTAACTTCTATCTTCGTCCGTGATTAAGCCGAAAATGACGAGATGTGGAATAAAATCTCCCGGACGGGAGGTTGCTCGGATGTAGTGTGTTCTGTTCATCAAAATATCGTCCGGCCGCCCAATCGCCCGTCCGGGCAGCTACCCGGACCGTGTGTCCCCGGCCTTAGACTTCCGACGTCTTTGAGATAGTTGAAAGATTTTCCAACGAACATCATATCGATTGGAGAACTGAACTAGGTAGCATATGCACTGACAGAGCTCCTGCAATGCTTGGTAACATATCTGGTATTGCAGCTTTGATCAAAAAAGAGATCCCTCATATCATAATCACTCATTGTTTTTTACATCGATACGCCTTAGCTTCACGAAATTTGCCCACTTATTTGAAGGAAGTTATGTCGATATGTGTAAAAATAATCAACTTCATTAGAGCAAGAACCTTAAACCACCGCCTGTTCAAAAAACTTAGTCAAGAAATGGGATCAGAACATGAAGTACTGCTTTACTACACAGAATCTCCTCCTATAAGTGATGTTTTGTTCTTGCATAATCGATTTTGCATATACCCTTATATTCCCTATTGAAGAATTGCAAGTTGGTTGAAGTTTCGAAATTGAATTTGTTTTAATTATTTTTGTTACAATATCATGCCCTGTACAATGAATGGTAACAGGTAAAGGATCTGATAATGTTATTAACCCAGTATTTTCTTGAAGTTCAAAAACAGTATATTGTTTTGCAAATAAAAGAGATATTGTACACATTCTGGGAAGTTCCAGTAAAGGTCTCAAAATTTGGGCTCCGCATATAGAATTATTATCAATTTTGAAATTATACAGTACATTTTTACAATCATTCAAATTTTCAAATGCAGCGCAAAACATTGAATCATCATCTTTTGCAATAAATTTCTTGTTGGTTGGTAAGATGTGGTGCAATCCTGTTCTGTTATCAAGGATTGGAATAGGATATAATTGATAAACAGTAAATGTTTCTGGTTCAACTAAAGGAAGTTTCGATATGAAAATTGTTCTTGAATTCGACTGAAATGCTTGTAGCTCAATTATATCTAGATAATGAGAAATTGAAAAAAGTTTCAGTGGTGAAGGTAAATGACTTTTTTGAGTATTTTGAGAAATTTCTTGAAGAGATGAAAGTAGATCTGTAGGTTTGATAATCGATGTATGAATAATATGTAATCTAGCGAAAGTAATAGCGTTCAACATATCATTCAAATAATCTTCTAGAAATTTATAACTTTCCAGTAATTGTTCGCAAATTTCGATGGTTTTCAACTTTGCATCGACTATAGCAAGTTGGTCTGTAAGGTTAATCCATAAATCCAAGATTCTATTTTCTTTATATCTTCATCAAATGTTTTCTCATCTACCTGTAATTGTTGTATGGTAGAATTGAATTCTCTAATAACAGATGTAGTTACAGATGTTTGATTCTTAAGTAAATTTTCAATTTGGTGTTCATCCCTGTATACTTTATTTATACAATCATTAACATATTCTCCGTCACTGGCATCTAAATTTCCTGTGAGTGCTTTCCAAATTGAACCTAGTCCGTTTATAAGTCCTCTTTTGTATCGTTTATTATAATCATTCGAATCTATTTGCGTTTCATAATACTTAGTATCTACTTGTTCAGCTATTTTACTCAGCAAGCTAATATGCATGCTTATTTCTCCGTAGAAATATTTCATGCGCGGATTATCAGTGTCTACCAGATATATTAAATTATTTAAGATAAGATTATTATGATCAATGGCTCCTTTGATTCGTGCCATATCTTTAATAATAAGTAGAGTCCATTTCTCATTTGATAATTTCATTTCACCTTTTTCATGATAATAAAATATACCTATAGAGTTGTTGATAGGTGACCGTTTATACTGGGCGTTGACTATAGTGATGGCGAAAAGCATCAGGGTAATCATTCTTGATCTGAGTTTTGATCAGAAACAAAATATGGTTTCATTCTATCAGAATTTACTTAAGTTGATTGATTTGTTTCAAGATTTTTCAGGAAAGTTGAATTTTTGTAAATTTCAATGACTTCGAATGGTCCATTGAATTTATTATCTAGTTTTGCTGTTATTTGTGATTCTTTCACGAATACTTTGTCTCCGATATTGTAAGTGGTAGGTTGCCGATGTAAACGTTCATCAAACCTAGCTTTTGCCTTTCATTTTTTTCCTTCAATATTAGCTCGTGCTATTTTATAAAAGTAGACCATTTTATCATTTGAATCTCTTACATATTTGGTCATAAAGTCTTTTTGTTTGTATAAAGTCTCTGGGGGTCTACCTGCCGTATGTCCGAATATTAATCCATAAGGGGTAAATCCGTGCGTTTCATTTTGACTATTATTGTTCGTTTGTTCTAAAATTGTTCGTTTTCGTTAACCAGCTGACGAACGTCCACCATCAGAAGTCGAAACTTGTGCGAGCAATGGATCAACGAGGCCTTACCTTTTAACGTGCGATTACCCAGCACGGTGGCCCGGCGAGGATTATTATAACATATAACTGCATAGGGTACGATTTCCAAAGGGTGATCGTCAGGGTTTTCATCTCTATTTGCACGTATTATTTCTGTAAGGGTGGCATGAAAGCGTTCTAGCGATCCATTTGATTGGGGATGGTCTACACTAGAAAAAGTAAGTTTGACATTGAAGAGTGTGCACAGGTCTTTCAGAAGATGGTTATTAAATTATTTTCCTGAATCTGCATGGATTCTCAAAGGGGTTCCATAATGTTGAAAGTATAGTAGTAAAGTAGTGACTACTGTCTTTGCTGTTTTATTAGGTATAGGGTAAGCTTGAGTGAACTTTGTTAATTCACATCTTATTGTCAATATGTAATTTTTAGTTGGTATTTCTGAAATGTCGATGTTCATTCTTTCAAAAGGTGTTTTGGGTGTTTCAGTTTTTACCAAAGGGCTTTCTAAATTTTTTCTTCAAATTTTTGTTTTCTGACAAGTTTCGCAGGCTTTCACAGTTTTCTACATCTTTTACGATACCTGTCCAATTATATTTTTGTCTAATTCTTCGTAAAGTTTCATCAATTCCTCGATGTAGGTTAGTTTTGCCATTATGGAATTGATCAAAGATTATAGGAATTTCATCTTCATCTGGGGTTTGTACAATATTTTGACAAATTTGAAATTTTATGTCTTCCTGATCTGCCAGAATGTATGAAAATATTTCTTGGATTGGTAAGTCAGCATTATTCTCAACTTGGTATACTTTTGAGGGCTCAAAGACATGTTGATCTCAGTATAAGGAACAGAACATATCGTCGTCGACACCGCAAAACCAAGTATCTGCAAAAACTTAATTTTTCAGGAGAACAAAAAAACCTCACATTTTCTGAAATAATGTATTAATGAATATTATTCGTTTGTCATCATTGAATGTTAGATTGCTTGACACCGTACGAGCTACTAATATTAAAAAAATGCTCTACTAGTAGTTTTGAAAGCTAGTTACGTGTTTTTGAGGTTTATATTGGTTGAAAATTTTGAGAGTTACGAGGTTTTGCTATTCAACTAGGACGTGATTAAAGATAAACAACCTAATTAGTTTTCACATTTTTTATTCAAAAATACAAAAAATAAAATATTTTTTCTGTTATACGATACAAAAGAGTAAAAAACTTGAGTCTTATTCTTAGAAAAAAACTAAAAACTAGTTTCAAACATTACTAATGCGGAAGAGAGTCATAGAAATTATGGCAGTCTGATGGCAAGACATTTTTGAGAGCTTGTAAGTGCTCGTATTTTTGTTGCTTTATTTTCAGTCGACTTTGATATCATCTCCCTATTTGGGGGTTTAGATTAATTTTAAGTCTTTGAGGCAAATCAGTCCAGTTATCAGAATAATTTATTTTGAATGATATTCCCTTATTTTTTTCATATTTAAGACATATTATATCATTAATGTGTAAATCAGTCTTTTTATTTCCTGGTCTTATACTTTGGTAATAGCCCAAATTCGAAAAGTTTTTGAAAAAGGTATGCTCCAAAAAGTCTACGTGGAAGGGTTGCTTTGGTCGCGCTTTCTTACAGACCTCTATGTAATCAGATGGTGGTTTTATATCTTTATTTTTTAATCTTCTTTCTATCAAGCTATGTGCGATATCAACTTCCATCTGTGTATGTCCTTTTTCCAAGAATTTTTGGATCACAGTTACGTTTGTCTCATTAACAAAATGATAAAGGGCATTACTTAGAGTGTTGTTCCGGTTTTGGTAACCACATCCGTCACTGTAGATTACAATCTTTTTAGTTAAGGGTTCTTTTTCCAAAAACTGGAAAAGGTGTTTGGTGATAATACTTGCGAAAATGTTAGCCTCAAGACCGCCTTCAGCCTCATGCCATAAGTAGCAGTTGACTTCCTGATTTTTTAAATTGAAAGTTGTGCACGCACAACTTCGTTTTGTAGTAAATTGCAGATGCACGTAAGACTGGAGCTAGTTTCACTGCCTGCACATCCATTGTAAAAATACCTAGCTCAGAATTTTCTGTAGCCTCTGTTTTGTCTTTCTCTTTTTCATTTCTGGCTTCTTCTTTTCTTTCAATGTGTTTTAAATAGTCTTCTTCACTAACATTTTTAGTTTTGTAACCAATGCAGATATCACATTGGTCTTTCTTTGGTTTGTGAATAAATATATTTTTGATTTTCATTTCTTTTTTGAAGTGTGCTAAACTGAGTTCTTTAACGCCGTTTGTATCACAGAAATCTTTGTCCACCTGATATACATCTGTTTTTGTTTGGAATAGTGGCTCTAAGTAAAGTCTATTCGACGAAGACCTACAATAGTGTGATTCCAACTTGGGAAGGTTATTCAAAAATGTTTCTAAACTATTAATCCTAATTTGAAGTTCTGCCGGCATTCGTTTTTCAGTTGGCATCGATATGTCCCTGCTATCTTTAAGTTTGTTGTTATCTGCGGCAACTACCCAATTTTTCACCATCCATTCATTTCATATTCAATCGCTCCTTCGGGATCGAATGGTAACGGTATTATATAGTATTTTCTATTTTTCACTGATTTACTGCTGAGGACATTAACTTCATTATATCTGAAGTCCGGATATTCCTCGAATATATCTTCAAATATTTTTTCATGTAATTCTGTTATTTTATTTCTTTGGGGGAATATTACAATGTCTTTGCGTTTTTTGTCGAGTATTTGTTCATTAATAAATGAAAATTCAGAATAATCTATTACAGATTTAGTTTTATAAAGTCTCGAGAATGTTGTGAGTTCTTCTAGTACTGTTTCTTGTGCTATTTCAGTTTCAGTATCTGAAATATCAGGTTCGGGTTCATCATTTTCATTTGCCATTAGTATTTTATTGAATTTCGAACACTGTTTGGAATGATTAAGTTTTAGTCTCGATAGAGCGTCAGCATTCTTGTGAATTTTACCAGGTCTATAGATTACTTCGAATTGACAATCTTCGAGTTTTAAACGACATCTGGCTGATCTGGCGCCAGGGTCCTTAATTGAAAATAACCCAGTGAGGGGTCGGTGGTCGACGATGAATTTAAATCTTCTGCCGTAAAGATAAGGGCGAAAATGTTTCACAGACCATACCATGGCTAATAATTCGCGTTCTATTGTCGAATATTTTGTTTCAGCGGGACATAATGTTCTCGATGCGTATGCAATAGGTAGATCTTTTCCTATTGGGCCTTGAGATAAAACGGCTCCAATCGCAAATGAGGATGCATCAGTTGTCAAAATGAAAGGTTCATCAAAATTTGGATAAATCAAAATTGGAGTTGAAATTGAAGCTTTTTTCAATTCTTGAAAATATTTTTTACATTCATCATCAAATTTGAAGGGGACATCTTTTTGTATCAATTTTGTCATTGGTTTTGATATTTTGGAAAAATTTGGGATAAATTTTCTATAATATCCTGCGAATCCTAAAAATTGTTTAATTTCCTTTGGGTTTTGCGGTTCTGGATAATTCAATATACATTCGACTTTTGCTGGGTTTGGTTTAACACCATCTATAGTAATTACATGTCCTAAATAAGCGACTTCTTGTCTTAAAAATTCGCATTTATCGGGCTGTATTTTCAAATTAGATTTTCGTAAGCGTTTGAAAACTAGGGTTAAATTTTGTATATATTCATCAATCTTTGGAGAATAGACAATTATGTCATTCATGTAAACCAAGCATCTTTCGTTCCTAAGTCCGGTTAAAATATGGTCTAAAATTCTCTGAAGAGTGGAGGGAGAGTTTTTCATCCCGAATGGAATTCTCGTAAATTCGTATAATCCATTTTCTACAGAAAAAGCAGTTTTCTATATATCTTTAGGATCCATTTCAATTTAATGGAATCCTGAAGCTAAGTTAAGAGTGGTAAAATATTGACATTTTCCGAGTTGGTCTAATAAGTCTGAGATGTTAGGTAAAGGATATTTGTCATCAATGGTTAACTCATTTAATTTTCTGTAATCAATTACTACACGCCATTTTTGTTTTCTAGATGCGTCGAGTTTTTTAGGTACCACCCAAACTGGGGCTGACCAAGGTGAAACTGGTGGTCTTATTATATTTCGTTCCAATAATTTTGAAATTCGTGACTTTACTTCTTCTTCATGTATGTGTGGATACCTATAAGACTTTGTTGAAACTGGTTGTGCGTTTTCTTTTGATTTAATAGAATGTTCAATTTCACTAGTAAATGTTAGAGGATCACCTTCTAGATAAAATATATCTGTGAATTCTAAACAAAGATTTTCAATTAACTCTTTTTCTTCATCATTTAGATGGTCTAATCTTAGTAGTCTTTTTATTTCTTCACGACGACTTATTTGAGGATTGTCTGTTTCTTCATATAACTGATTTTCATTAAATTATTCATATTGTGAGTCTGAAAAATCAATAGTTTTTTCGAAAGCATTTATGTTGGCAATGGTTACTAAAAATTCTCCTTTATCATTAATTTTGACTAGTGCATTGGGGAGTCTTACTTTATCCTTTTCAGTAGCTAACAGTATAGTTTCTGTGTTTCGAAATTTTGATTTTAGTTTGTAGTCTTTTTCTACTCTTGGTTCGATTGAAATTATATTTTTTATATTCTGATCAACGTATTTATCGATTTTTTGTCCAGTATTCTGTAAAGGAAGTTGAGGTTCTAATGTTTTATTCGCAGAGTATAAGGGTAAGGTTGTGTAATTCAAAATTAGCATTCTTCGTCCGATGTCTACGATTCCATCAAAATGTTGTAAAAAATCTGTTCCTAAAATTCCGTCAAACTCTATATCTAAGTCATGTACGAAAACTTTATGAAACACTGGGTGTTCTTTTGGTCCAAATGGTATCATTACTGATTCTGTTATTATTACTCTTCCTTCTGTTATACCCGTTATTGGAATATTTTCTGGAGATTGCCTTGTATAATTTTCAGTAGTTTTTTTTTTTGAAGACTGAAATACTAGCTCCTGTGTCGATAAGAATTCTGAACTTATTTGCACTGATGATATAAAATAAATTGCTAACGTTGGGATTTAAAGAAATTGTTGGTCGTTCATTGTTAGTCTGCTGGGTGTTTTTATTAGCGCTGCAAGGTTCTCTGATATCTCGATATTCTCTTGCACGTGTGGATGTTCTATAATTAGATTTTCCGTATACTGGGTTTTTCGAAAGTGAGGATCGATATTGCCCGTTTGATTGATCGATAGGTCGATGAATTGATTTGTTATTTGATCGATAGGTGGGTTGTCTATTGATAGGGAATTGTAAAAATCCATATCTGTAGGTGTAAAATAATCAGTATCATTATTTGGTTCAGTTGAATTCGATGAATAGTAATGATCAGTATCATACATATTCTCTTCATTCACTTTATTTGAGGAAAAATCGTCCTGATGAAGACTATCATCGTAAAATGAATTTTCTTTTATATCTGAACGTTTATTTCGTTTCCAAAATCATCATATTCAATCATATGTGTTCTCGGAAATGCATTATTTGGATTTCTCTGTATGACTGATGGTCTATTTTGTGGGTTTCCATAAGTTTGTTGTCTGAATTGATTCGAATTAGATGGTTGAAATTGTGTTGGTGGTTGGGTTTGAAAATTATATCTGGGTTTATTTTGTTGAAAATTAGGTTGTTGAAAATTCGTTGGATTTTGAAAATTTTGTTGATAAGCTGGCCTTGATTGAAGCTGATTATGATTGTAGTTAATTCGTGGAAGATTAGTTCTTTGAGAATTTGTCTGCCTATTTTGAATTTGTCTGGTCATATTTGGATTTGAATTCATTTGTCTACTGGCTATTTTTTGGTTTCCAAAGTATAAGAGCTGTATCTCACGCTTCAGTCTACTTGATGCTTCTAACATTGTTTGAGGGTTACTTGATCTTATTATCTGACCTTATTTTGGTTCAAGTCCTGTAAGTAACGTGTTCAATACCATGGATTCTATTAGGTTTGACTGTGCTGCCTTTTGTTCAATTGTTAAATACGATTTTTGAATGCATGATACAATTTTTGCGTTATGACTCTGTAGTCGAGAAAAGAATGTGAGAGCATTCTCCCATTTCCCTGTCTTAAGCGTTGAAGGTCCTGAATTAGTGAAGTTGAATCTCTGGAATCACCAAAATGAGAATTTAACAAAGCTTTAATTTCTACGTATGTACTTGGATTTCGTGAATTTATCAATTTTCTGTTGGTCTACGGCCATTTGTTGTGCATGGTCGCAAGCATTTATGAAATTTTCTAGCGAAATTGGATCACCATCGTACATCTTGAAATTATTTCGGAAAGTTTATACTGTTCTAGGGGTTCTTCAGGTTCATGAAGGCTTTGATTTGAACTGTGATGAGACATGTTTGGAAAATTTGGAAAATAAACTGATTTGAAATATATCACCAAATCTTACGAAATTCTGCAAAACAATGAGAGAAATGAATGATTCAAGTTGTACTCACGCCGGTTATTCCTAACTTGACTAGTGGCTTGAACTTGAAGTTTTTCTGGGACTGAAGTGGCTTCGTGGAGTTGAAGTAGCTTCTGGGGTTGAAATATGGTTTCTTGGGATTGATGTGGCTTCTTGGGATTGGTTTTCGTTCTTGGGGTAGTGGCTTGTTGTTCGTTGTTGCTTGTTGTTCTTTGTTGCTTTTGTTCGTTGTTGCTTGTTGTTCGTTGTTGCTTGTTGTTGCGGTGTGGCAGAATGCAACCCTACTCCATGAGCTTTGGCTACAGCAAGATGAGCAGCGTTCGACGACTTACGCGTGTTTCTCGTAGCGATTTCTTCACTATAAGATGAGCAACGGCGACGACTTATGCGGGTTTCTTG
The DNA here is from genome assembly GCA_032362365.1 of Zygogramma bicolorata. NCBI lineage: Eukaryota > Metazoa > Arthropoda > Insecta > Coleoptera > Chrysomelidae > Zygogramma > Zygogramma bicolorata. The sequence goes on from JAVJAQ010005291.1 coordinate 139,380, forward strand.
GTGCTGAAGAGACCGTCCTGTCCACTGGGTTTTCGCTTTTGTGGTTCTCGGCTCGTTGAAAGTCTGAAGGCTACCGCTGTTTCTTCTGTTGAATCACAACGTTTTCGTATCCTACTGACTGCGCCAATTTGTTAAATCATAAACTTGGTGTTCATGTTTTTTAAAAATACTTTATTTTCTTCAATATGTTACAATCGCGATACTGGAATATCGGAATAAATAAGTTAATAATGATTCGAAGACTGGGAAGTCTTGAATGACGAAGATTTCTTGATTCTTGATATTTATAACTTCGGAGATGCTGATGAAGATCTGCGTCGCTCTCCTCTATTCATAGAAGTCCTTGGAAACTGCTGAAACGGTTCCTCAAGCTACGGCGTAGAAGCTGATGCAATATTGCGCAATACTGAGACAAAGGATCCATTCATAATTCTAATATAACATATATAATGTGAAAGAAAAAATATTGGAAAAGTTAATTTTTATTGATATTTTCTCCCAGGTAGATATTGCAGTTAGACAAACTTCATCAAAGCACCAACAATTGCCATCATTTATTATATTTTCAGAGAATGAGTCTGCAGAAAATATACAAACGCTAAACAATATCGATATATTGGAAAAACTTGTGTGATAAGAGTACACTTCCGTTCTGCTGCTTTCCCAAAAAACTTCGAAAGTTTTTCATATATTGGCTTCATTGGTAGATCACGTAGATACTTTATTTGTCACTAGTTGACAGTTCACCCAACACCATTTTCATTTCAATATGCATTTCTAATTTATTGAGAATCAAAAAAATTAATCTGTATCACCTACATACTTTTCGGAAGACTTCTCGGTTTGAAACTGCTTGTTGTTGCGGGTTCTGGCCGACATTCGTTGAAGTTTTTTCCTGATGTTCCTCCGATGCGAGTCTATAGACATAGGAGTACATGGAGAAAAAACTACCTCTGAAGATACCGACCACTCGCGTCGGTGAAACGTCAGGAAGAAATTCCAACGCAAGACGACCAAAAATCTCGTAATTACAAACAGTTTCATACGATGACCGCGAAAGTCTACATTTATACGTGTGTATCGACTTTTCTCCAAGAATGGGATATCTCAATCATATGAGCAGTCCTTTCAAAAGATCATATATAAACACTCTGTATTGTAGCCATGCCTGCACTGGACATCTGCTATGTTGAAAATTTTGTTTTTGTTCTATTCCTTATCACGTCTGTGTACGAATATGTCACAGATTGAAAGTACTTCCACTTATATTGCTCAGGGTTGGATATTTGGGGGCAGAATTTCAGTCTTGCGATGAGACTGCTCATATAATTGAGGTATTTCATCACCACCCTATCTTTCAATTATGTTTCCCAGTCTCGTCTCAGGTTATAAACACTCCTGTAGATTGTGTAGATGTTTAAAGAACTTTAGTCAATGTAGGTCAAAGTATATAATTCTCATATTTATTCACATAGCTATACAGCTAGACCTGTAAATTTGTTACCACCGAAACTTTCAAACTCTTGGGAATATCTTGGGATTCGGTTCTAGCAGTTATTTTTAAAAAAATCTGCCTTATTTTTCCAACCATACACATTTTCATATGGACTACATTCAAGTATAAAAAAAATATCATTAAAAGCGAATTGAACGAACAACTCCGTAAAGCTTTATATTTCTGATAATGACCGCCCTCTGGTATTCCCTATTGACGCCACTGCATGTGTTTCATTGGTGATGACCATAAATATGCAAGAAATCTTTCAGCGAAATTGTTATTTTATGACATTTTTTATAAAAGTGTAGTTTCTTACGCAAGTCTCGAGGTTCTGTATGTCTGTTATCTCAACATTAAGTTACCTAATGATTATGTCGCTCTTTGGCAGCAGTGATTGTGTATTTACCTGTCACCCCGAAAGCCTGGGTTCGAATCCCGACCGATGCAACTCTTTTTCTCACATGAAAATATATCTGACAAATCTTTTTTTTCGAGACCAGGAAATTTGGGAAAGAGATTTTTGGAGAAGGAAATGCCAAAAATCACGTCCGCAAAAAAAAAGCTGTTTAGGTCCCAATTTTGAAGAAATCAATTGAAAAAAATTAGATTTGTCAGATATAACTTCATGTGAGGAAAAGTGTTGCATCGGCCGGGATTCGAAGCCTGGCCGGCGGAGTGACAGGTAAGAACACAATCACTGCTGCCAAAGAGCGACATGATCATTAGGTAACTTGATGTTGAGATGATAGACATACATTTTTTACCAAAAATAAATAAGGCTTCTACAAATAAACGCAACCTCTTCATCCAGCCAGATGGCTCAGACTGTAACTAACAGAGCTAGATGACGAACATAACAAAAAATCAGTTGTACTAAAATTCTTTCTCAAAAACGTTGCTACCTCCTATACTATACCCTCTAATATTAATTCTGATTTTCACTCCCTATTGTTAAAAGTTTTCCATGAAAATGAAAGTATCGCACGAAGTGAATTGAATTCAAACATCTAGTTGTCCAACAAGCTAAAGTGACTCACTTGTCCACGGACGTAGATGTTCAGGAGGCTAAACTACAGGGTGTCTATAAGCTGAAACGGGACCTAAAAGTATATTTTGTTCAGTTCATAATTATCTCATGTTCCTCTTACAGAATCAGTTTGCATGACAATAAAATGTAAGGAGCATGAGGTGGAAACACATATTAAAAATTATTTGAGAACTGCAAAGGATCGCTTAAGGATAAGGAACAAGCAGACGAAGGTATCAGAAGTTATGATATTTTGATCATGTCTTTACAAATTGAGGGACCTGAAGAATACTCATTTTGACAATTTTCCATCAATTAAGTTTGTACTATGTGCCCATTCTCAAATATTGATATCCTTGTCAATTTATATGACTACCAAACAAGAGTAAAATTTTTGTGGCCCAGAACGTTATTGTTCATTTCTTGTTGAAAACTTTTTCAGAGATCAATTACCCTAACACCAAACTGATATATTTGGCACTCGACGCGCGTTTCGCTAACAAGGTTAGCATCTTCAGGAGAAGAAAATTGATACTGAATTCTCCTGATATTGATACTGAATTCTCCTGAAGATGCTAACCTTGTTAGCGAAACGCGCGTCGAGTGCAAAAAATATCAGTTTGGTGTTAGGGTAATTGATCTCTGAAAAAGTTATTACCTTCTACACCAAAGGTTCCAATCTCATCGTTTATTTATTTCTTGTTGCTTCAATAAATCGTTTCAAAATCGTTTTTCCGCCAACCACTTCTTTTTTCAGTGACTCTTTGTAAATGCGGAACTACGTGAGCTGGGAAAAATTTGGGGTTTCTTAATTCATTGTTCGAATCAGAATTTGATTAAAATTATTAAGGAATGGAAAATTTTCCAGAACTGTGGTGACCCCTTTCAAACGCCAGTAGCGATTATCTTTGGTTGTATCCAAATAATGAAAGGAGCTTGTCCCAACCGCTCGAATTGATTATTACTTATGAAATAATGTGGATTGATTTTCGTATTCACTCCAAGATTGAATTTGAACGCGAATGTTATCTTTGAATTGATAAAAACATGGTATTATGATCCTCTTGTTAAAAAGGGTGTTTAGATGGTTGTTCTGTTTTTGGAGTCCTTGGTAATGATGCCTTCACTACTCTCGCTTCTCAATATCATGCTGGCTTGTCGCACAAGGCAGAAAACTAAGGCAGTCAAATGCAGAAAGCTGTGTCATTCTTGGCTTATTGCGTCAACTCAGGGCATCGGTGTGGGGAATGTTCATTGGTTGATGATTTTGACGCCCCCCCTAAGTATCGTTGCTTCAGGTCAAGGCCTGACCACTTTTTCGAATAATAATAATGTGTTTTCATATGGCAATAATGTTGGTTTTCAAAATCACCAAATCCTTTCGATTCGCACATCATTTGATATTTTTAAACGACAATTATGGGTCAGAAATAATTGTCATTTTCCAAAAAAAAAAACTTTCTAAAATTACTTTCTTATTATATTATATACGTCATTCTGATACTGTCCATTATATCTATGATGTAAAATCAACGTTTTTTTCACTTAAACATATGGAAAATGTTTACCGGGTCATACCAATTAAGCACTATTTGAATATTCTCAACGAAAATCAATGTGTTTCCTAATGTAAACATTCAATCCGTTAAGTACGAGCTGGCGACGATAGCAACTGTTTCAAAATAGAAGAAATTCCCGGTGCACCACATGGAACGAAAAGAGACGTTGAATTGGAGATTGAAAATATCGAACTCAAAGCCAAACGCATATTTTCACACGATCGAATCAAATTGCAGCTTTTGAAGGCCATCCAAGCTGACACTCCCATTCTTAACGCGTTCAGAAAATGGAAACTTCATATGTTGCCTGCTCTCACACAAGGTGCTGAAAATGAAATATGGGCTGTCAAAACTTCATCGTTTCTCGAAAGTCCTCGCTTTGTCATTGTATGTTTCCAGGCAGATCGTGATTACAACATAACCAATAATGATCCGACAATATTCAATCACCTGAATATTGCCAATATAACGTTGACTCTGAACGGTGGAAATTATCCTAAGGAAAATATGCATTTGAATTTTGCGAAAGAGAATTATTCCCAAGCTTATTTCAATTACACGCAATTTGGTATGAGTTACAAAAATACCAATCAACATAATCCTCTTCTATCATCCTCCGCATTCTTTGACAAATCTCTGTTTGTCATCGATTGTTCTAAAAGGGACGAGACCATCAAGAGTTCCAGTGTCGATGTGAAGCTTGAAGTCGAAGCATCTGAAGGATTTTACCGAAATACTAGAGCATATTGCATCATTGTGCACGACAGTCATCGAGCACCTCCCACTCAGTGAAATCATCAAGAAATGAAACTGAGTATGTGATTTAGCTTCAGTATCGATCGCAAAGTCAACATGAGAATAGCTACAGTAGATATTCAAGGCTTCACCATCAAGCAGCAATTCCATCCAAAGGAGATAGCCATCAGGATTGGAATTCAATGTAGTAACTTTTTATTGCTGCCAAACATACCATTTTCGTCTTCGACTAAAGAGTTTCTTGGTGCGACACGTTCACGGATTGAGATATTCCTCCGGATTTGTAGAGTACCACCGATTGGATGCCATCCTCAAGGAGAATCTGCATGATGTAGACATAATTTATGTGCGAGGACTCCAAAAGCGAGACTATCCCATCGACTAATTCAGTCATTGACTATACCTACACGCGTTGTAAATTTGAAAGATTATGACAACACAACGTGGTTGGTTCCCACATTCGGCAGCAACGATGGCGTTTCACCTTGTAGCATCACGACCGAAGAAAAAACTTCAATTGCAGTCTCCGAAACGTTGATATTCTTTACAAATGGCTATGTGATATATTACCAAAATGAAAATGCTTAGAACTATTTTCTTTATTTTTCAACCTCATCGAACGATGACCCCAATTGACGAACGAAAAAAATCAAACGCTGTAGTGTCTTTTTTCAATCACTCCTAAATAAAAATGCTTCATAGAATTGTTTTCTTTTTCAACCTTAACGAACGAAAAAAATCGAACGATGAATCAATTGACGAACGAAAAAACTCAAACGCTAACGTTCCAAAAAATCAGGTGTCGGACAGGTAGACTGAACGGCATCGCACGAATATGAGGACCCCGTCGCGTGCTGCAAACCCCCAATGGCGGCCATGTTTCTTGTTGCACGCTCTTATGGCAGTCATGATTTTTTTACCGAAATACTCAATTTTGAACACCCTCTACCACAATTTTTGTACACCCTGTTCCACGGCACTATTTTTCAATTATTAAATCTCACCATCATTATTATTATATCACTTTCTTTCACGAATATTCGTTTACATCGAGCGCACTGCGGTTACTGATGACGCGCGCCAAGTCGACCCAGCGTCGACTTCATAACACGTACCCATGTACCGTCACATGTACCGACGTCATATTCCAACTCCAATCGCTAGATGTGACCTTAAAGTGGGTTAGAATCCTGATTGTTCCTCTACTCATGCTCACCTTCTGAGTTGTAGTTTTCATTCATGGATTTACATACGTTCTTAGTTCAGCTTTTTCTCAGATGAATTTATTCAAATGTGATATATTTCAAAGCTGGTTGAATAAACATTTCATTTCCAGTTCAAATTTACATCAGAATAATTCACTTTAATGTTTTTATGCACACCTTTGAAGGACTAACTTTTCAATCGAATCTGTAATTCGAAGCGGTTTATTCATTGTTCAGTTCAAATTTTTCTCAGATTAGTTAACTTGAATGTTTTTGAGCACACCTTTGGAGGACTGCTCTTTTCCATCGAATTTGTAATTTGAAGCGGTTAGTTCACTTCCAGTTCGAATTTTTCTCAAAATTATTGACTTGAATGTTTCTCATGCATACTTTACCATAACGTCTTTGTTTTTAATGTTGCACCCCCGTATATCCCTATGGTAATGTTTTTGAACACTCTGTAGATTTTTTCAACGCAGCCATAACGTCCATGTACTTGCACACCGTGTACATCCCCATGGTAATGTTTTTGCACACTCTGTAGATTTTTTCTTAACGCAACCATAACGACATATTTTTTCATAAGACGACCTTCTTCAACGTTCATGATTCTTTAACGTTGCACACCATGTATATTCCCACGGCACCTTTTTTTTTTGTTCTCCAACGGCATATTTGAATTGATAAACTTCATCATAATTATTATTATCTCACTGTCGCTATCGAATATTTTTGTCGACCGCTCACGCGGTTAACAGCTCACGTCGCCTGGCCAGCGCAAGTCGCTACCTGCCAGACTCACGACAAAAAAAGGAGATAGACGTGTTAATTCGTTATTAATTCAAGACAAATATTTTCCAAAATTGAACAATTATGAGGCTCTTCCTTTCGATGATGACAAGACCTAAATTGAATTTCATTACTGTTGGATTAAAAACATATTTCGATTATTAAGTACCCAATTGAATGAGAACCGCGGTAGAAAATTCTTATGTGATAGATGTATGAATTATTTTCATTTTGAACAGGAATTGATTATTCATACTGTTTTGAGTGAAAAAGTGAACGACTGTGGAATTTTGTCCCCTACATATGATTATGTGGAATATCGAAATAATATTTATAAACAAAAATGTCCATTCATAATTTTTGCCGATTTCGAGTTACTGTTGGAAAAATAGAATGGAAGCATATCAAACAAAACTACAAAATACCAAAGACATATACCTTTCAGTGCAGGCTACTACTCAAAGCGTTCCTATGACGACAGTCTCTCTCGTTTCATAAGCTATCGAGGTGAAGGCTGTATGAAGTAGTTTGCTGATGAGTTGTCCGATATTGCAAAATTTGTCGAATCAAAAATTCACCCCCAAAGATGTTATCGTAAATATCGTGAAATTTTTCAGGATACGACAGTCACTCAATTATAAGAGATATCACAGAAAGAGGACGTGTGAGCATACCTCCTTCAAATAAAGATAAATAAATTTCCTTCACACAGAACGATGCTGCAACTAATATTGAATTTCGATTCATAGATTTTTTTCGATTCATGGGAACGTCGTTGGTTGAATCAGCATCCACATTGAATCAAAATAATCATGCAAATGCAAATTTGAAAGAACGAATGTATCCATTTGGATGCTGAGAAATTCGCTCTTTTCACCAAGATGGGGGTATTTCCATATGATTATATAGATAGCATGAAAAAATTAAACGGCTCTAAGTTACCATGAGAAGGATTCTATAATAAATTAAACGATGAACAAATGAAAAATATGCTCACGCACGAAATGTTTGGGAGTCATTAAAAATTACGAATTTAGGAGCGTATGCGGACCTATATTTGGAAACGGATATTTTATTATTGGACGTTTTTGAGAATTTTCGGGAGAAAAGATGACAAATTATGAATTGGACCCCGCGTGGTATTATACTATGCCAGGACACGTGGGATGCTATGTTGAAGTATAAAAAATGTAAATTACGAATTGTAAGAGACATTGACATAATTATGTTTGTAGAAAAGGGGATGAAGGGTGGGTTCGAATAGATATTCAAGAGCAAATATAATGAATATATGAAAGCATGCGATGGAGAGAAACCTTCGAAATATCTTTCACATTTAGAATTTGATAATTTATATGGATGGGCAATGTCGGAATTTTTACCGCACGACAGTTCTCAGTGGGTTGAAAATTTTGATGAAGATGTTTGATTTTCATCATGATTTTATGATACTCACTCTAGGTAAAGATAATTGCAAAATATGTATTCAGATACGGACAGTTTCATTAACGAAATAACGTGTAAAGATATCTATTCAGAACTCGTTAAAAAATCACCTGAAATTTGATACTTCTGATTATTCACCCGATAATGGGTTTCACATTCCACTTGTAAATAAAAATATTACTGGGTTGATAAAAGATGAGGCAAATGGTGAAATTATCACACACTTTGTAGGGCTACGTTCCAAAATGTACGCCTATAAAGTGCAAGGTGGAAAAGTTACCAAAAAATCAAAGGGAATTCGATATAATGACAATTCACCCTAGGGGGCACTATAGCATGAAATGAGGTTATCATTTGAATTTTTCTTATTGGTGAGACCTATCGAAAAAAATTTGTTCTAGTTTTGATATGGTCGATAGGTGTGTTACTCTGAAAATGTCTAACTCCATCCCAACTCTGCAAGAATTGACCGTGTAGGACTATTGGAAATATTCCAGGCAAAAAACGAAGTGCTGATGAAAAACTTGTTATTGAAATTTGGTATTGCAAAGACATTCCGAATACTTGTTCTTTCATTAAACCAAAAGACTTTAGAGAGATACTGAATGTTAATTGTATTAGAGAATTGAAAAAACAAATAAGGAGAAATTACCATTTTACCGATTCTTATTGATCAAATTTCTTGAAACTTAAATTTGTAGCTAATAAAATGTATAGATGAAAAAAAATCTTCATACTATTTTTTATTGTACACGTTGATATAAATTGAATGAAATATATATATTGAAATTTTGGTATTTTATTACATCCCATACATCAAATAAAACACATGTTACAACATTCTATCATCCACAGGGTTATTCATGATGAGCGTTAATTAGCCGTTTCTGACAAACTATTTAACGGATCAACCTGAAAGTCTCACAGTATGCATAAATTAATATGACATACACGCCTAAAATATTTTCGACGATGCGGCGTTGTCGCTTTTACTATAGAACAGTCTCAGATCAGTCAATTCGAAATTGATATTGTTAGGAAGGCCCCACTGTCCACAATATTAAACACTGTACTCCACAAAATGACACAATATTTATTGATCCACTCCAGAACAATGTCAGTTTAAGACTGACTCACCTGAAATATCCTCAACATAAAATAAAGAAGTGTATCATCCTTATTTAATAACAGATAGTGTACAGGGCTGTACTGATCACTTATTCTAATGTAAAGTCCGTAACATTCGGCCATCCTCTTACTCCATTTGACCACAAATGGATGCAAACACCCATCAGGATAATCTGAAACAAATAATTCCGATGAACACCTATGTGTACGATATGTTGTATATGTGTGAATGTGCCATAACTCAGTTTGATCCCTAAGTTATTTGTGTCCGTTGGTTTAATCCCCAACTTCAACTAACAATCATGAATTTAGTTTAATCCCTCAATTATGAATGGATTTTTTGTCATAACTCAGTTCAATCCCTGAGTTATTCTTTTCGGATGCTTTGATCCCCAACTTTCACTCCTAATCATAAATTTAATTTAATCCCTAAATTATGAAGGATTACTTTTCATAACTTAGTTTAGTCCCTAAGTTATTTTTTTCGGTTGGTTTGATCCCCAACTTTCACTCCTAATCATGAATTCAGTTTAATCCCTAAATTATGACTGGATTTCCACTTACCAATTGTCGTCTCTCACTGTGAACGGTTTGAGATGTTCCACACCAATAACTCCCTCATAGAGGTTTGCGTTCTGGCACCTTAACGACCCTAATTCTTCCCGTACCTCATATCTATCATTTCCTAAATTTTCCTCTATCACAGGTCCTTTGTATTTTTCGACTAATTTCTTACTGTTTCCGTCAGTTTTGAAACTAGTTACGTATACGAGCACCAAATCGCCCATTTCATAAATCGGAGCTACTTTTCGTCTCATATTGAAAACTTTATTCTGCCTTTCTCGACTTTCCTCTAATCTTTTTGCAACATCCTGCCTCAATTTGGTTTCGTCAGTCGTTGGTGGTTCATGGACATGAGTTACATATCGGTCATTCCCCAAGTTCAATTGAAATCCGATTGAAACTTCACTTGAAATCGTTTGTATTGTCTTATTAAATGTACCATTGATTGCTAACCGAATTTAGAATATATTTTTGTCCCAATCTTCTTTCTCCAGATTTGAACCCATTGTTGCGGCAGCGTCTACAATAGTCCTGTTGTATCGTTCCACCTGACCATTTGCGCAAGCATCGCTATAGAATTTTGATTATGGCGAATACCTTGTTCTTCGCAAAAATGTTCAAATTTGTCGGATGAAAATGCTTTGCCTGCGTCCGATATTATACGCAGTGGTACCCCAAAAATAGCGAATAATTTACGTAATTCATTCAGAACCGGTGAAGTCTTGGTATTGGGAAGGGCACTCATAATTGTGAATTTTGTGAACGAGTCAACCATAACAAATATGTATTTGTTGCCGTTTTCACTCTCAATAAATGGACCAACATGATCAACATGGATCGTATGAAAAGGACGAGGACATTCACGAATGGAAAATAAAAACCATGGCTTTGTCCCCGCGGGCAGTTTATGATATTGGCAATGTAGGCATGATTGAATATACTTTTTTACAAAATGCCGCATCCGAGGAAACCAATATCGTTCTTGCAATCTATGAAGAGTTTTTTCTACCAAGAAATGTCTCAAATCATCGTGGTTGGCTTTTACTATCTGCCAACGACAGTTTTTCGGAACAAGCCAGCGCCGACCATACTCAGTGAGCTTGAAAACTCGCCCTACCCTTAAATCATAATTAAAAATATTATCTCTACTTACATCACCTGATTCCAAATTTTCTTTAATTTTCATAATTTCAGAGTCTTTGGCTCGAACGGCCGTCAGCTAATTACCTTCAGATATTTTCATAATGCTATCTGGTTGTATATTCTCACTGCTTGCGTATGGGTTACGACTCAAAGCACCCACGTGACTCATTTGATTTTCTGATTTGTGAATAATTTGAAAATTATATTCTTGTAATGAGAGGACCCATCTGTCAATGTATGGATTTATATATTTTTTTTTTCAATTATTCACCGAACTGCATTACACTCAGTTCTAATAATAAATTCGATACCCAATAAAGAAACTTTTGCAGTACAGACACTATCACCAACAACTCTAACTCGAATGAATGGAATCTTTTCTCGCTCTCGCTTGTTTGTCGACTATAAAATGACACTGGCTGCTCTCCCTTGTCAGTTATTTGTATCAGAATGCCACCTATTCCATCTCTACTCGCATCAGTATACACAACAGTTCGATAATTTGGGTCAAAAATACTTAAAACAGGTTCATCAGTCAAAATATTTTTGGAATCGTGAACAACTTTCGAATGTTCATCCGTTCATAGCCATTGGCTTTTTTATCAATAATTTTGCCAGTATAGCTTTTTGTGCAAATTTATTGATGAATTTTTCAAAGTAACTCAACTGATGAATGTTTCGTGGAAAAGGAAAATTTTGTACAGCTCATATTTTATTGTTACCGGGACGAATCCCTGATTCACCGATCTCATAGCCTAGAAACAGTACACTGCTTTGTAGAAATGAACATTTGTCTAAATTCAACATTGAACGATTTTCCCTTAAGATGTGGAAGACTTTTTGTAACGTTTCAAATTTTTCCTGCCTTAGTTTAAGTTGCAATTGGAATATCGTCAACATATATTATAACTTTATCGAATCTCAATTTTGCAAAGATAGTATGTATAGCCCTTTGAAAAAACACCGGTGCATTGCAAAGGCCGAAGGGCATACGTAAAAATTCGTGATGCCCATCAGGCGTAACGAAAGCTGTTTTTTCTATTGAATCTGGGTGCATCTGAATTTGATAGTAACCAGATTTAAAATCCAGACTTTTGAAAAATCGGCATTCTTTTAGTCTATCTATTAGATCTTCTATACAAGGAAGTTTCTTCAACAGTGATTTTGTTAAGCTCTCTATAGTCGACACACAAAAGTTTTTCATTGTTTTTCTTATCAACTAATAGAATTGGGCTGGCAAACGGAGAACTGATTTCGCGAATTATTCCTGCTGCTAACAATCCAGACACCAACTTTCTGACTAATGGTTTTTCACTTCGTACCAACCAGTACGGACTTCATGCATTAACTTTAGAGTGGCATAGTTGAATTTTCATCAGGAAATTTTCAATACCTTCAAGTGATTCGAGAGAAGAGGCTACACAGTCACTATATTCTCGTAACAAGTCGTTCATCTCTTGAACTGGGTGGATCGAAATTTTTAAGATATTCTCAACTTTTTCTGAAGGTTCTTTTGCATAAGAGAATGTTGAGTTATTTCCTACTCTTTGGTAATTGATTGCGATGTTTTCAGTGAAATTTCTACCAATTGATACTTCCAATTAATACTTCCAATCCAAGCTCCTGTGCCAATTCGTATTCCGAAATAGAACAGTCACTACCAAAATCAAGAAATGCCAGAAGGGAAGTGTCATTTATCTTAATGTTTCTATAGAATTTATCTTCAGTAGAGCTCTCAATTACATTAATTTTTTGCGGTTTTTCTCTGAACGTCTCTGATTTTACTTCGGTCTGTCTTTTTTGTGAGTAACAATCTGCTTCGATATGACTTTTTCTATGGCAATGATTGCATTTCTTATTATTATACATCGATTCTATTAATCGATGTATATCTACGGTTACACGGTTACGATTTTACCGGGCAGCGGACCGGCAGCGGGCAAAACTTTTTTATTCGAAGAGATATCGAAAAAATTTCATTTGGATAAAATGATCGGCGTCGAAAAATAGGCCGATTAAGCCCAACTTCATTTTTTGTCTGTGTGTGTGTGTGTGTTGTAGTTTTCCCGGCATTTTCCGACATTTTTTTTTATTTTTGCCGTGGCTATCAGAGTTTCGATGGCAGATTTGTTTTTTGCAGTCTATGGAATTTCCCAACCTTCTGCTACATCTTCTATCCAAGGAAAATAAATTAAAAAAAAAATTAGTTCAGAGTCTATTGGTGTTTTTTGTGTAACATGTCGGACACTCTGTTGCTCGTAATCGAAAAACGAACTAACTGTCGTATAGGTCTCGTGATACTCTACAACTTTCAAGGAACAACATTTTTTTTCGAACCGATTGAAAAATGGACAAAATCGGGAAATTTCTGAAATTCATGTTTTTCTGGAGGTTTTCGTGTAAATATCTCGAAAACGGATGAGAAAATTAAAAATCACCAAGAGTAGAAAACTAATCGTCCTAGTTCATACTATGAAAAACCAAAATATATTTTTCCTCAAAAATCAACAGTACGGGAAATATAGACAAATTTACAATCGGAGGATTGCAAATATAAATTTTTTTGAAGAAAACAAACGATATATCTCCGATACCACTAATCAAATCAAAATTTGTTATGGGAGTTGAATTGTAGATCTCGTCGAATACTATAAAGAACCTGAATTCATGTTTTCTCTAAAATCAATAATTTAGGAAATATCGACGAAAAGCTGTAAAATTCAATCAACTGAAATTCTTTCAAGTTTCAAAATGTGAAAAACGATATATATCTCCGAAACCACTCATCAAATCAAAATTTGTCGTGGGAGTTAAATTGTAGATCTTGTCAAATGCTATAAAAGACCTGAGTAAACATTTTTTCTCTAAAATCAACAGTACGGGAAATATGATTTTTTTTAAGAAAACGAACGATATATCTCCGAAACCACTCACTTTATCAAAATTTGTCATATTAGGTAACTTTTAGATCTCGTCGGATGCTATGAAAAACCTTTCTTCGTATTTCCCGTAATATTGATACTTTAGGAGATAATGAAAATGCCATCAACTCGAAAACCTCATCAAAAACGAAACTTTGGTGGAGGTAATCCTGCGTGCGTGCAATCTACTGTTAGATTGGGAGATGAAAACAAAATGCTCAAGTAAGTCGTCCTGGTGATAACAGGTGTCCACCTGATGAATACGTCCAACACTATGACGGATCCGGTGTCACTATGTTCTGTTATGGAGGCATATGTGACGATAGAAACGACAGCGGGACAAGAGGAAAGAATCTGTATATATTGTTATAGATTCTATGCGGCACGGAATAATAAAGGAGGATGGTATGCCCATGTGAACACCCACGAGACTCGTCCATTCATCGATGTGTTTCCGAAATGGTGCAAAGCAATCCAGACTTCGTTAACAATAATTTAATATGTTCACGCATGTATGATATGTAATCATACTAAACCCTTGCAGCAATAACACCGTTGCAAGGTGTGGTGTAGTGAAAAAAAGGAGTGTACATTCAATGAGATTGATACACACTGAACAATGCGATGAATGGGGCATTGTTCTCCACACATCATCGTGAAAATGGAAATTGCGAAATGAGGGACTTTCCCCGCCCACACTCTACTTCCACATAAAAAATAGAAGTATATAAATGGCGAATGCGAAGGGAGTAGAGTCAGTGTTCTATAGGTCATCTTGTGATATTCTCAACTCAACAACGAATATGCCTTTTCCAAAAGATTGGGATGCAAAGACAAAAGTATGTGTTTACCCGTTGCTGATTGCAGCGGATGTTGTGTGCTACTTTTGCCAAATAAGTAGACCAAAGGCAGATATGCACTGGTATGTGCAGTGTCTGTGTATCATGGATTCCAGTACTGACATAAACTGAGCGAAGAAATTCAACCCTGAAGGTCAACGGCAGTGCATCGAATGTGCAGAAATCCTCGCATGGAGTAACTTAGGTATTTGTTTAACCTGTGCAGCTGCACAATATCGAGCTCCTCAACGTTGCTTACATTGTGACATATACACAATGGACTGTTGGAACCACCTATGCGCTGCATGTAGGAGTACTTGGGAGCTGTGTGAGAAAGTAGGGCATCTCCACCCTAATAGACGAATTCACTTCCGTGAATGTTGGTGCCTCACACATGAAGAACGATTGGAGAGGAGAAGGAGCGGAGGTTCTCGTCACATGGATGCACAATGATTTTTTTCTTTTATCATTTTTTTGTGGAAAATAAATGTGTCGAATATATAATATTTGTATTATTTCATTAGGATATAGAGTAGCAAGTAGTGTCTACCCTTCTCAAGTAAAAAAATATGTCATGCGCGTGCATAGTTCAATCAAGTGCGCATGCACCAATTCATTTTACCCAATATAAAAGTGAAGTTTCTGTACTTTTTCCATCTGTATTCTTTCAAGTTTACGCTTCAGAGCTTACTAACGTTGTCATCATGAATTCCATTAACAGTATTGAATTACCACAATTGCCTAATGGAAGTGTAGAAGTTGATAATATTGATTGTGAAAACATTTCAGTGCCAGTGTTACATTTATCGTCTCAAGACTTCATCACTGATTTCGATATGAATGATTTTCTCACGATTGAAGGTGTGAAAGATGTAATAGACACTTCTGAACAAATGATTGTTGAAAATCCCAACTTGTTACAACCATCACATTCCAAGTGCTCTTCCATCAACTCTCCTCCTAGTGTGAATGAAAAATCGCAACCATCTAAGAGGAAGGGTACTGAAGCTTCATTATCCACTGTCACTAAAAAAGAATCCGGAGTTATTCTGCGGGAAAAAAAATTGTGAATTGGAATGAAAAAAGCGGGTACGGAGTATACACCCGATCTGGTTTGGTATGCACAGAACGTTGCGATTGGCTGGGGCAACGTTCACCGCTACAAACTCTTTTCAATTCACTCGGAATGGATTCAAATGAAACGATCTGCAAATATGATATATAAATATGCAAATATGTTTCAATTGATTAGCACACCATACAATGATATATTTATTTTTTAACACCTGGATGGACATCGATGCCTAGATACCACAATAATGGTCTGTCCTTTGGCCACCGCTCGGCATGTTCCTGTTTCAACGTTGAAACTCTTTCTTTCAATGCATTATATTTTTGTGTACTTGCAACTCTTGCATCGAATACTTTGATTTCAACATCACTTTTCAGATTGTCGTATTTGCGAGCCAATGTTATTCTTGCCTCCGCTATTTTATCATCGATTGCTTGTCGAGCGTCACGCGAAACATTACCAATTGTGGACATTATTGCAGCTCGTAGTGCCAGAAGGGTGACCTCCTTGATTTCTTCAATTTTGTCCTCAAGGTATGCTACAGTTACACAATCACCCTTTTCAATTGGTTCACCTGTATTTTTTAGTCTTTTTATTTGCATATCATATCGGTCATCTGGTGTTGATTTGAATCCAATGCGAGGTCCTCGAACAACACTACCTCCCCATTTTCGTTTTCGACCAAATTTATCTATTGCTCATGACATTTTTCACACCCCTCAACGATACCTTCCATACTGATGATTTCTTCTCATCACCACATATTTATATCGCAATTCATACAAGGTGTTCAATGGTGGAAAGATAAAACAACGCACATTCCAATACACTTTTTTTATATTTAGTGAAGAATAATAGATGTTATAACGCGCGTGTGTATGTGATGAGTCATATAATAATATTCAATAATTAATTTTCCGGTTCCAAATACATTGAATGATGTTTCAGTTGTTCATCTCGGCACTCAATGAAAGAATCAATTGGTCTAGAGGACTCTCCTGAGGAAATAATTGAATATTATTGGATAGCCGATGAACATTATCGTTTGGATCATTCTTATAGAATTGTATATGAGTGTGACCCCATGGAAGAGTATGTGAGGTATTAGGAATGATAAATCGTTTGTCATCGTGGTATGATAATGCAACTTTGTTCTTCAATTCTGTATACATATCATGCAACACGCTTCTAAATGAGTTCATCTTACTGAATATCATACCAATTGACAATTTTTTGATAGTCTTCACATGTCAATTCATTCTTTATAACCGACCGTTTGATGCCTTCAGCCTTCTTGAGTTCACTATCGACAGATTTCACATAATATGCTCAGCTCCTGTACCATAAAAGCTCATTATGGGATCATTGGGAAACTCATCTTTGAAATAACCTAGGATTGACTTTGTAACTGGAATATTGAATTGGTTTCCTACATTGTAATTAGATGTATCGAACTCATTTATATTATTTTTAATTGAATTATAGAAACTTTCTGTATTCACAATTTTTCCTCGATACATCCATAGGAGAAATCGAACATGACTGTTTTGGACAGTTCTTATATGGAAAATCCTAAATATAGTGGTTTATTATAATGAACTTTAACCCTACCCAATTGAATGGCAACAAAATTACCAGAGAATATGGAACGACTCTTGAAATTTGGTCATGATATCAGAGAGCTGGCACCTTTATTTTTATTCATATTTCCCCAATGTGTCACGAGTCTAACATCAATCTTTTTCTTTACGTTTTCCATAGTCTTTCCATAAACGGCATCTATGTACGGCTTCATCCAACATGACTGTTTGAACCTCAACACTCTATTGGTGTTCATTACGATTAAACCACTGTCGATAGCTTGTTGTTAGTTTTTGTTATGAACAAGGTATCGCCTTTTGTCGTTCAATTTGTGAATTTTTGATTTTGTACATGGAGGTATCAAACTTTCAACTAAGAATGAAAGATCGGAATGCTTGTCATGCAACTCTTCGGGATGATGAATATTCACTTCGAAAACATACCCATACGAACTATCAGCACTCACATTCATCAAGTCTAGATTCAGGATTTCCTTGGAAGTCCATCATGGAAATCCACCAGTTTGTAATGGTTGTGATATACTGTGACCGTATATGTTTGTTGCATCCAATGAAATGAATGAAGATGGTTCGTCTGGATTATAATTCGGTGAAAATTTATTGTTTGCTATATGTTTCCTTTCACAACACTGACTCATTTCCCCACGTATACCTTTTTGAAAAAAGTGAATCATATCAATGTCAGTTAGTTATTACAATTCAATATTCGTATACTTCAACATAGCATCCCAAGATAACCCAGGTGCACTGTAGTAGTGTGCCGGATCATATTCATATTTATCTGCACGTATGTTTCGGAAATTCTCGAAAATATCGCATAACAGTAAAACATCTGACTTCAAATATAAATCGGAATATTCACCCAAATTCTGACACTCAAACAATCTCCATACAAGTTTAGCCCCACGGTAATCATTATCTGATATATGTTCACCATTGAGTTCGTCATAAGACTGATTATTGGTTGGAAGTGATGAATAGTTCAATTTTTCAATGTCATCAACAAAGCTATGAGGAAATACACCTTTCTTGCCCATCAAATTGAATTTATCATCTTGTGGAAAATACTTGCATCCCAATACATTGATCGGATGTCAAGTTAGCACCCAAATTCTCTAAAGAGTTTGACATGAATTCAAAAGTATCTATGAATCTCATTTTCAGATAATTCCTTTTTTTCCTTACCACATTTATCAGTATAGGTGTGTATCATGAGATGCTTTGTGAATGATATATATTTTTCCTCAGTTTGTGGAATCACCATCTCTGAATGGTTTCGAAAAAACCACAATTTTCAGCAGTAGCAAACTGTTCCTCCTCCTCAGGAGTTTGTGCATCTATAGGGATAGGAAACCTGTCTCTGATATATGCTTTTCAGATCATTTTCAATTCCTGTAACAAATTCCTGCGCTGCATCAACACACCTATATGTAACAAATTCAGATGGATCATCATTGTATGAACATTTTATCAGATATGCAAATGAATAAGGTTCATGTTTGAATGTCTTCATCGAGTATGTTCGGGATTTGGCTCATTTGTCTGAATTGGTTCGAGAACTGATTCAAAGTTTTCAAACATCAATAGATTTTCAGGTACTATTTTTCCATATTTATTCATTTTGAAATCGGTGGACGGTGTCGTAGTACTCAAGTGATTACAGTCATTCACCTAGTGACGTAGCAGTAGTCGCTCAGTAGAAATGACGAACATCCATCCCAAAAATATTTCTTATGCCCATGGGCGGATAGTTGCCTCGAAACTAATCTTGAATGATCTTTTATCCAACAATAATGACTATTGCCAGTGGCATCAGTGATAAGTAATGAACTGACATGCCTTCCAAGCCTTCTCTGAGAGTATCGTAGTGGTCCAACCACTTCATACTCTATTTTACCCTTTTCAAATTTACTCTCCAAACCATAAACATTGATTGAAACATCATTCTTATCCTCAAATCTTTCAATTTCCTTATTAATCAACTTGACCGGAAAATTCATACCTGATACATCCAAAACCTCAGAGAAATGTGGATAAGATGTTACTCCTGACACTCTACCATCAGCGTGATCCCTAGGATAAAATGCAGAAGTTATGGCTCACGCAAAACAATATTGATCCTCAGCTCTTCTCAATTCAATACATTCTGGTAGTTTCACAAAAGAATATCCACTTAGGGGGCTGTATTCATTGACGTTCAACTCCAGATACAGTATTTTTTCACAAGTCTAACCTTCAATAAAGAATCAATATTACTATCAAACGAGTTTTGGAATTGAAAAACGGATTACCTGAATCACGTTCTTGAAATTCTGTAGATTGAGCGAAAATAACATCATTCAGTTTTATTCTGGGAGTTGAATGACTTGTAGTCCCTTACATTTTGGGTTTGAGGAAATCAACTCCCGAATACTTCCTTATTCACCTCGATGATTTTATGAAACCTAATGACAGATTCCAATAATTCGACAACTTTCTGTTTAATCTCATTGAAGAAAGAAACATAATCGCTGGAAACAATTGAACTATGTACCCTGTATGTAGCAATCCAACATTTGAAAGCACCCTCTATAATTTGAACACCATCGCTCATTTGTACACTTGCATTATTTTTATGTCGGAGACTCCTTTTGTGTGAATTCACTTGCGATACGGGATTCGTCACATTAAAAAAATTGCATGTGTACATAGGTGTTGGAGCTGCAGCGTCATCCAATCTGATTCTCTTCACTGATGGACCTTCTCCACAAGACTGGAGTTGATGCCGACGAAGATTATCACTACGAGTGAACGATTTACCACAGTCACAGGGATACATTGTTATTTCAGTGTGATTTTACCAAATTGTTCGATGTAAACTGATTCTATCGATGGTTTCCACATTCCCATATACACTCCTCGGGCTCATCTCACCCGACAGAAATCCCCCTTCACTAACTGGATGTGTCGACAGAGTTGGGAGTTGCTTGTAGGGGCATCCCAAACTGTATGCGTTAACGTGGTGTCGCTTTGAACATTCAGTGGCCGTTGGTGCTTTCTACAGAAATACTCTATACCGCGAGAGACATTGTATGACTTCCAATCAGAGTATCGGTGAGAGTTGGAAGTGGCCCATGGGGGCGTGTCACAACCCCCATAAACACATTACAGTATTCTGCAATGATCATTCAGTATTCGAAGCTTTGTGCAGATGTGCACCCTCTCCACCACGAGAGGTATTGTGTGTGTGTCACCCCAGTACCATATCATTGGAGTGGGTGGATTTCAGAGAGCATATGAGCATTGGTCGGTAAAAGCTCATGGCGTGAACATGTCCCTCTCCCATTCACTGTGGTGGTGGCGTTGTTGGATTCTCCCCTCTTCCTTCCCACCACATCGATGAGCACTGCGGTGAGAACTACTCATCACTTGCTGCTGGATATTCGTGGCATGCAGACGTTCTGCAGTATGGACATGCTGCCTTCACTACCGTGTATGCAATCTCCCCTAACCGAAACATTTCAGATAATGACATCACATCTCGTCAATCGTAATTCCCACTGTCTAAAAATTCCATAGACACGTCCCAAAGTGGGGGGGAAATTTGAAAGTCATTAACCACACCCCGAAGTGGAGGGGAAAATTTGAAAGAAACTAACCACACCTTGAAGTGGTGGTGTAACATTAAAAAAGCCATTAATCACAAACTATAGTGGTGGGGGGAGGCCCCAAATCGGCTGTATATCCCTACTGAGAGGACTCCAAAAGCGAGACTATCTCATCGACAAATTCAATCAATTGTCTATACCTACACGCGTTGTGAATTTGGAAGATTATGACAATACAACGTCGTTGGTTCCCACATTCGGCAGCAACGATGGCGTTTCACATTGTATGCATCATGACCGAAGAAAAACTACAATTGTAGTCTCCGAAACGTTGACATCCTCCGAAATTGGCTATGTGATATATAACCAAAATGGTTATGCTTTATAGAATTGTTTTCTTTATTTTTCAACATCAACGAACGGAAAAAATTGAACGAATTGAAAAACGAAAAAATCAAACGCGAATTGACAATCAAACGATGAACGAAATGACAAACGCAAAAAGACAAACGGTAGACTGAACGGTTGGACTATGGCATCGCACGTTAAAATGTGACGGCCTCGTCGAGGCACGTCATCGGCGGCAGTTTGAGTCCTCAGACGTCCCCCTCGGTATACTTCATGGCTGCTTAATGTTGCAAACCCCCAATGGCAGCCATGTTTGTTTTCTTAAATGTTGCACACTCCGTATACTTCCATGGCAGCCAAGATGTTTTTCTAACGTCAACAAACATGATTTTATCTTTAATATTGTACACCCTATATATCTCTATGACAGACATGTTTTTTTTCTCGAACGTTGGCACCATATTTTTTTCAATTAGTAAATCTCACCATCATTATTATCATCTCAATTACTTTCACGATTATTTTCCATATAATTTTTTTTACATGAACCGAGCGCGCTCGCTTATCTCTCTTCGGTAGTTACTGATAACACGATGTCCAAGTCAACAATTCTGCTCAGCTGACGTCGACTTCATGACAGGTACCCATATACCGTCACATGTACCGATGTCATATTCCTACTTCGATCGCTGGACGCGACCTTGAAGTGAGTTTGAAATCTCATTGTTTCTCTGATAAATTCTCATGGTTGAGTCACTTTGCAGTCAAATATATTCTTACATACTGCTACTGTATATGAAGACTGCTAGTTGCATTCTCATTGTATTAGTACAACACAATCCAGCGGGTGTGGACCTTAAACTTTTTTTTCCGGTGAGTAATTCGATAGTTACAAATTCACGAGTGCTCAAGGAAATATGTCTTCAGTAATTGGATTGTACTAAGATTAACCAACTCGCAGGTCTAAAGCCATATATTGTAACGCCTTTTCCTCGCGTTAACAATATCTAGCGCCCTCTACCGGTACGGACGGTACCTCGGGCGCTAGCTTGTGCGTTATAGTGTCACGAAGCACCACTACTCCGGGCAGCTGCAGAAAAGAAACGGCAATCCAGGGGTCTCCGTGGACTAGACAATGGCAGTGGCCAGAAGATCAGATTTTACTTGACCTTGCTGGGTTCCTATCCTGATTACCGGCTGCCAATATTGATAGATCTAATAAATGAAACACCAAGTATATTTTATTTATATTTTATAACCAACGGAATAAAACTATCTACTACTCTCTGAGGGAAGTACACCCTGAGTTAAACAAGCGGGGAAGGGAAGCGGCGTGCAACGAAGTTAGTAAAGCAAAGCGGTGGGGGGGGGTCGGTTCTACGTAGTCAAGCTAGGGCGGCGGAGAGGGGACATGCAGCGGTAACGTTAAGCAATACAAATCAAGCGGAATTAACAAGCTGGGGTCGGTAAGCAGAAGCTCTACGGAAATCACTCAGTGATGGCTGTCAACTCGAGTTAGTTTTGTTCGACTCGGATACGTCACGACGGCCTCGATTTCGGTACACGGCGGTAAAGGAATAAGGCCCAAGTGATAAGAACCACAAAGGACCTGATTCACAGAGACACAGCTCCAAGTGGTAAGAACCACAAAGGAACCGAAGAACGGAAGAAGAAAAAGACAGCAGGCTCAAGTGATAAGAACCACAAAGCCCAAGTGGTACGAACCACAAAAGGCCCGAACGTTAACAGAAACCAGGTCGAAGTGATAAGAACCACAAACGACTCGAAGGAAGGGGAAGAAATAGTCAGCAAGTCCAAGTGGTATGAACCACAAAGGACTCGAAACGGTGAAATGACGAAAAGACGCGTATCGCGAATCACGACCTAAGATAGTGACGGACAGGCAGAAGAAGAAGGAAGGAATAGACAGCAAGCCTAAGTGGTACGAACCACAAAGGACTCGAAACTGCGAAATAACGAGTAGAACACTACCGTTATGTTAAGAAATAACCAAGATATAAATATAGAGGGAAATTTGATACTTAGCTTTTATATGGAAAATAGTAACTTCGTTACACACCCTTCCTACTTCGGGAAAAAAATAATACATACCTATCTATTATTATTTTTTTTCACAATGGTTCAATTCAAAACTAAACGTTAAAAAAAATGACCCAATCGGTCCTCAAAAAAAAACTTTATATCCCCTAAAAGTTTACTTTCCCTTAAATTTCCGTCTCATACCCTACGGACAGGCAGGCGGTCTTCCTGACTGAAACCTTCATTGAGGTTGGCTTCACCTGTTACAAACATCCAAATAATAAAAAGAAATCGCGGTGTACCAACATAATGTTTTGTATTCAGAGAGAGAGTATAAAACAAATAAAAATAAAAGAATAACTCGGCTGGCACTCTATCCATCCTAACGGACACCTCGACGCAGATAAAATGGGTGCGGACATCAACATCTGGGGCAGCTCACGTGCATGTGGGGGTGCGGGAAGTGGCATGTTGGGCATGTGCCTTCCGGTATCACAGGGCTCCGGGAGCGGCTACCTCGCGCGTAAGATGTCTAGAAGCCATGGTGCTGGGACTGATGCGATATTGTATAGAATTTTATGGCGACCCTTACATGTATCATGGCTTTTTCTTAATCAAATCGTTAGATGACGCCACCTGTCAGACATTACTAACGTCAGATGAATTCATGTCAATTTAAATTTTCTATCAAGCGCGGTTTTTAGCTAAATTTGAAAAATTCTCTCGTTTATAATAGTTTTAAGTCGTTATGTTCTTTGAAGTTTAATTTGTTGTTTCGTTCTTTGAAGTTTGCATTGTCGTTTCATTCTTTAGTTTTCACATTGTTGATTTCGTTCTTCGTCGTTTGACTTCTTGTTTCCTTTTTGAGTTTAGTTCTTCCATAGTGGTTAATTTAAGTCTTGTGATAGTGATACTTTCACACGAAATGCGCCGTTTTTGTATTTTGTGTGGACAGTCTAATGACGCCGATGATGACATTCGTTTATATGCCGTACCGAAGGAGAGTACATATAGTATCTAAAATAATGATTATTCATTTCACCATTCAAGTTATGATTATAAAACTGATATTGGAATCTGTTAGTTATTTAACATTAATCCTATTTGAAGGGTAGTTATTGACCTACCTATCTTGAAAAATTATTTTGGGTGTAGAACACGAATCTAAAGTCGAAGCGCGGCTTTGTCTAAACCTCCACTTGAACATCATCGCCCTTCCAAATTTTGAAAAAGGGACATATTTCAAACAATGTAATCCAATGAACAAACTCGTCTTTATCAACAACATATCTTCTTTACACTCCACTTTCTTAGACCTTTTCTGTGAATATTTTGCAATAATGCTGGATTCAGAAAAGATCCCTCATCCGATTCGTAATCGTTTCATCGGACAGAAATGGGCGATTCACGTAGACCCAAATAATTTTACTCGGATATAAAATTCCGGTTTATGGTGCTGCACTTGATCGCGATATTCGCAAAAATCACGAAATGCAACTGACATTCGCGGCAGAGGTTTGGGTCGAAGATTAGGGTTAAGTTGAGTTCGATCTTCAGCCGTCACCTTTTCAGCTAAAATACACGAGTTCCTAACAAGTTGCCAACTTGGAAAATTCGTTGAAAAGGTCTGCCTCTCCAATTTTCATTATTTTAATATAGTTGTGTAGAGAATCAAAAATTATATACCTTGGATTGTTTACTTTAAGTCACAAAGCCTTCGAAAATTTGTAATCTCAATTCATGTTCATTTTGTAGTTTCGTGTTGGTACTTATGCATTATTGCATTGTCAGTATTGTCAATAGTCATTGAAATGTTATCAACCTAGTTATTAATCTAATTTATTATTTATAATTGCAAAATTTATACCGTATACGTTATATATCCAGGTGGTGTATTCTTAAATTAGGAGTTATTGCAGCTGGTTTCTTGGGTTAGTGACGTTTGACATATAGTGGGATGTCATGTCAAGTGTCAATCTGTGTCAAAATGTTTGATGATATAACCAGCTTTGCCAACACGGTTTATTTACGGCTAGAACTGTCCTTTTCAAGAGGTGATATGGCGGGTAAATTTCCTATCTGGCGGCTAGCGGATAAAGTAGCCAATTTATTAATTTTTTATGCTTTTTTCTGGCTATATATGAAACAATATTTTACAGAACTACACTAAATGTATCCAGTATGACACTATACGTGACTAATGACAACGACAAGTGACAACATTATCCTTACGTGCGTTTTATTTGTGGAATTCTACCACCGGTACCGATATTTTTGTCGTTTTATTTGCAACTTTTCCTCTTCCAGTTGCCACTTTTCATTCCGTCTCTCTATGTGGAATGACTGGTAGCAGTTGTCAAATGAAGTGTCAAAAATATCAAATTAAATCAAGGAATGAAATATCCACAAAATTCAAGTTTGTTTTCATTCTTGTGAATGCATTCATTTGTATAAAATGGAAGAATTAATGCAAACAGATGATGGGAAAATTCTGTGGTATAATAAAAAAAGTGAGTACACCTATTTATTGATTGTTTTCATATCACATTTTGAGGTTATTCAGGTTTATTTCTCTATTTTTTCATTTTCAGCACACACTTACCAAGAAGTTGAAGTATTGGGTGAACTGAATCGGGAAAACCCTCAACTTCAAGATGATTTTAATATGAGTGTTACTATAGATGATGAGCCACAGGTGACTACATCAATAGCAGAACAGAAGCCAAGAAGTAGCCCTGAAAACACAACACACTTAACAAGTCCATGTATGAAAAGTAATGTTTGGGATAAAAATCAAACATTATTGTAGTTGGATTTGTGTGAAGTGCATAAAGGAGAGCTGAATAGCCCTAAATTCAAGAAAACTGAAATATATAAGGTTATATCTTCCAAAATGTTGTTGCAGGGGCACCAATTCTCCGCAGAACAGATTGCAAACCGAAAGAAGACCCTTATAACAGAATTCAAAGAAATCAAGGACCACAATTCAAGAACTGGTAATGATCCTAAAGAGTGGCCATATTATGATATAATGGCCAATTATCTCGATGAAAGGCCTGGGATTTCTCCACCAGCCTCTTGTTCTAGCATTTCCAAATCTAGATCAAGTTATATTCCTCCAGCACAAACAGAAGTTAGTGATAAGGCTTCTCAGCCAGGTACTTCTCAGGAGAAATCAAGTGAGAAAGAAAATGTTTCAAAAAAACGAAAAGTACATGCCCGCAGTTCTCCTCGAACTGAAATGGTTCAATGGCTGAAGGAATATAAGAGGGACGTTGAAAGAAGGCAAGGAGGCTAGAACTGGTTCAAGAGCAACACACCAAAACAACGAGTGTCCTCAAAGAAATTTTAACATTATTGAAAGACAAAGAATAATCACAAAGGATACGAAAACTCGTGTTATTTTCACTGATTGAGCTTTTAAGTACAAAAATACATATATATCTCAACTAGTGGCTGTGATAAGTCATTTTTATTTGATGTTCTTAAGTACTTATATGCAGAATGTTCGTTCCTATAGTTTGTTTATTATTATCACTGATTGAGCTTTTCACCAAGTACTTGTACAAAAATACATATATCTCAACTGGTGGCTGTGATTAGTCGTGAAGAATATTTTTTAAGTTTTCTTATTATGTTTTTAAGCATATGCAGAATTTTCCTATATATATTGTTTATAAACTAGTGATATCAATATAAGTATTAAGAATTGACTTTTGTTTGTTTTTTACTTTTTTCAAAACAAAGTCACTTTACCCTGAATAATAAAATTAGCTTGATAAAAAGTTCATATCCACTTCCTAAAGTAGACTAGACCAATATCAGAATCATTTAGGTTTGCTGTTAATCAAATTAACCAAGATATGTATTGATATCAAAAATAAAATGCAATTTTGAGGCAACAACAACATTTCATTAGAACTAAAAATCACAAAAACTCAGGCTGTTAGGAATCCACTCTTAGATTCGAACTTGTCTTCTCCATAAATCCTGACATATTTCATTTCGAAGAAGCACCCCTTCTCTCTCTGCTGGAAAATCCAAGTTTATCAAATGGAGATTTTGCTGACCTTCATTTATATACGGTACATCATTATCTCCATTCAGGATGCAAATATTATGTAAGACACAACATGCTAAAATTATTTCAACAATATTTTTTGGTTCATTAATGTCTAGATATTCTTTTAGCCTTCTGAATCGTCCTTTCAGGAGGCCAAACGCATGTTCAATCTTTACTCTAGTTTTGGATAGCATCTTATTGTGATATGTTTGTGCATCATCCAAATGACCATTATTCCGGAAAGGAGTTAGTACCCAGTTCAGCAATGGATATGCAGAATCTCCCAATATAAAATAATTAGTAGCACATAGAAAAGGTCCCAGAGGATATATATCTGATGTTCTAAATACCCGAGCATCATGAACCCCTCCTGGCCAACGTATGTCAACATCTATAAATGTTAGGTCATATTTGCATATGCCTTGTAAAACCATAGATTAGAATTTTTTTCTATTGAAATAATCGATAGCATGGTTGACTGTTTTTTTTATTGGGATATGACAGCCGTCCACAACACCGATAACTCTTTCAAACTTGTGTTGGTTAAATCCTTGTGCCACTAAAGGTCTTTCATCTGGAGATGGCCATTTTATGTATAATCTGCAGAGATCGGTGTTGATTGCTTTGACGACTGTATGGAGGCAATAAAATACTGTTGACTTTGTGACTCCAAAGCGATCCCCAACAGAGCGATAACTCTCTGGGGTTCCCAATACCCAGATAGCAATAAGAAGCATTTTCTCAACTGGTACCTGTTCTTTGCCTGCATAATAATGTTTCTTGAACACGATGCTATTACTCAACTGAGTCAGAGTGATTTCAAAACATGTAGGTGTTAATCGAAAGTGACTTTTAAATGTCTGGAAATCATACAGAGGGATAACTTTTTCATAAAATTCTGAAATTTTAGTTATACTTTCGTTCTGCAATATGAAAAAATCAAATTAGGTATGTTTTAAATCAAAAGGTGTCATCACTTTACAAGTTCACAATTGTTTCCAGTAGTGCAGGATCCATATCTTCATTCCCGTACAAAATCAATTCTCCCAGTCTCAGAGAAGATTCTCCTAATACCGCAATCAGGGCCCCAAATACATGTTTATTCATTTTTGTGATATTCAAATTAACACTCCCGCGAATTCTTGCTTTTCTAGGTTAGAGTTCTGTGTTCTGTCACTAGACCACACCAGTTTGGGCAGTTTGTCGTTTTATTTGTAAATGTCAATCTCTTTCTACTGCCGTCACCGGAATGGAACAAATAAAACGCTCCTCTTGTGATTTGTGAATTACTGAATTGTTTAATTGTGATATTGATTTCATTCAATGAAAATTAATAAAAAACTTCTTGTATCTAGCACTAGCAGCATAATATCAAATTATTAGTACCATGCCCAAGCCTCAATATACCCAGAAGTTTAGAAACGCCTGGTTGAAGGAACCAAGTTTGAAAGATTGGATCCAAACTGTGGAATCCACAGTAGGGACTCTGGCAAAGTGCAAATTTTGTGGGTGCACTATTAGGCCAAAATTATCCGATTTGAAACAACATGCCCAGTCCCTCAAGCATGTTTCAAAATCGAAAACTGCAATAGGTGCCGAACAAAAAAAAAAAAATTTTCCCAAAGAAAGGGATCAGTTGAAAATTCGTGAGGCTGAGGCGAGAATTTCCTTATTTGTTGCAGCTCATACATCGATAAGTTTATCAGATCATCTTGGTAGTGTGATTAAAGTCAATTTCTCAGCAGATGATTTGAATCTTCATCGCACTAAGTGTTCTAACATTATAAAGAACCTGATTGGACCTCATTTCCGCAAAGATCTTCGGGCTGACATAGGTGACAACAAGTTCAGTCTCCTGATAGATGAATCCACAGATATATCAGTAAATAAATACTTGGGGATAATAATAATATACTACAGTAATAGTATGAAAAAGATTGTAACTTCATTTCTAGAACTGGTAGCACTAGATGAGTGTAATGCTACTGCAATTGTGGAAGCAATAACAGTCACTCTCGCCAAGTACAAGCTGCCTTTACAAAAATTGTTGGGTATAGGTACTTACAATGCAGCTGTTATGGTTGGTGTCAACAGTGGGGTACACAAAAAATCGAGAGAGGAAATTCCTAATTTGGTACTCATCAGGTGTGTTTGCCATTCCCTTCAGTTGTGTGTATCACATGCTGCTAAACAAGCTTTACCAAGAAGCTTAGAATATTTGGTACAAGAAACTTATAATAGGTTTTCAAAATCCTCAATGAGACAAGCTGCATACAAACAATTATATTCACTAATAAATGATAAGAATCCTTTGAAAATTGTACAAGCCTGTGATACTCGTTGGTTATCACTAGAACCAGCAGTTGCAAGAATTCATGATCAATGGATATAACTCAAAGAACATTTCAAAATCGCAAAATTGGATGAAAAATGTTATATGGCAGAAGTGTTATACAATATGTATAACGATGAAACTAATTTGGGATATTTAAAAGTTTTAAAACCAATTTTGACTGATCTGCAAAAAGTCAACAAATCATTTGAAAGTAATGATGCTGATCCCACCAAGTTGTTTTCTGATTTAAAACTTTTGCTGGATACCTTGGTGAATTTTGTAATTGTTCCTGGTAGGCGTCAAACTGTAAATATTTTTGTGGACAAAATATCTGATTATGTAGATAGACAATGCTTTTTGGGAAGCGGATTTGAACAAGTAATGATAAACCAAGACATATCAAAATCTAGAGAAGTGAGGGAAAGGTGTATTGATTTCTTATTGATTTTAATTGAAGAAATCAAAAACAGATCACCTGATAATTTCAATATTTTGCAAAAAAATTCATGTCTTAGTGTGGAATCAGCTCTTAGTCATTTTGAATCTAGTCTCACGGATATTCTTAAAGTTTTTCAGACACCTGAAAATGACATTGATAAAATAGAATTTCAGTGGAATAAAATTCATTTGTTTCAATGGAAATGTGAGGCAACCAGGGAATTTTGGTATGAGGTTCATAGTTTCAAAAATGCATCACAGGAAAATCCTTATCAGGATATTGCTGAATTTGCATTGGATGTATTGTGTTTACCTAATTCAAATGCAGAGGTAGAACGATTGTTCAGCTGTATGAATCTTGTGAAAAATAAAATCAGAAATAGGATACAATTACCTATGTTATCTGCTATCATAGCAACTAGGGCAGGTTTGAGAAGACATAATGAATGTTGTCATAACTATAATCTCCCCAATAGTCTGATCATGAAAATCAAAACACTAGGGACATACGTTCCTGATGATGAATATAATTCCGATATTGAAGTGTAAGATATCATAGATATATAGGTAATTTCATGGTACTGTCCTATATACAGTAGTAAGTAACTTCCACAGAACTAAAACCACAGACAGAGGCGTGAGATCATTTTGATTGATAATGTTTTCGCAGAACTGAAACATCAACTCCTAAACACTAAAAAAAGTACCAAAAAAGCCAGAAAAATGCTAGATTTCGAAATAATTTCGCCTGCGGCGCACTTTTTCCACGATATAGCTTTTTTTAGCTTTTTTTCAATGGCACATTGACGTTTTTCTGCAACTGGTCGTTGGCAACACTGGATATAATGGTATTCGTATTCCTTGAGTTTAGATTGAGTTTGAGTTTGTGATGATGATTGGAAGTTGAAAAGTATTTTCAATCGAAATTATAGAAGAACTTTTGAATGTTTCTGTTTAGGAAGAACATGAAGTTGAAGACATAGAAGAAGCCATACTATTTCATCTCATCAATCGTAGGAAAGGTCGACCAAGAAATATCCATGATCAATTTACAGTTGATATTACCCCATAATATTAAATCAAGTTTCCGATTTGAAAGGGGAACACATTCTCTTGCTAGCAGAAAGTCTTAGGTCACTAGCTGTAATTAGAACAACATCAAGGGCTGCTATATCAGGTAAACTGACATTCTGCTAATAAAAGTAAATATCCAGTACTCCAAATTTCCTGTTACAGGAATGGAAGGATTGTGCATTCTGCTTAGAAGATTAACTCATCCCAATAGGTTGAAGGACTTGGAAAATAAAAAATCCAATGAACTTGCTACCTTTTTTTTGCAAATTCTGGACATGTTTTGGAGGATTTAGATGAAGTCTTGTGGTTGAATAGAAAACTACTGGTTACATATTCACAGGTGAAAAATTTGTTTGAAATTGAAGTGGCAATTGCTTTATTCAATGTTACAGGCAATAACTAATGCAGGTGCTCCAATACAGAACTGTTGGGGCTTCATTTATGGAACTGTCAACCAAAAACGACATCAAGAGGAATTTCATTCTGGACATAGGAGGTTGCATTGTGTTGAGTATTAGTCAGTGATCACACTAGATGGCATTATAATCAATTTCAATGGAGCATATCTGATAAGAACTCATGATGCAGATATATTTAGAGATTCTGAAATATATAACCAATTACAAAAAAAAGTAGTATTTCAAAATGGACAATGAGTTGAGTATGGAGATCAAGGGTATGGTATACGAGAACTGTTACTTGTTCCTATCCTAATCCTATTTCAGAGGAGCAGCATAACTTTAATACAGCGATGAGTAGTCTTAGGGTCAGCGTGAAATGAGCTTTTCAAAAGGTAATCAGTGAGTTTGCTCTTGTAGATTTAAAAAAACTGTTGCTGTTTTTATCGAAGAACTGTCATAGTTGTCTATACAGAAATCAGACATCTTTTAACTTCAATGTAATACCACCAACTTTGGGTTTTTACTATGAATGTAACCAATACAAATATATTGCGATCAGATGTATTTGTTTCATTTTTCATCGACTTCTGTGAACTATAAAAAACACTGGTGAATAAATTGAAAGTGAAGAACTATGATGCGAGTAAAGAGTGTTGAAAGATATTTCATACCAGTTTAGTGACTTTTCAATAAAATATTTGTTATTAAAGATGGAAAACAAGCCTTCAATTCCAAAAAGATCATGCCAAGACAGGATTAACAGAGGAATGAGTGAAAACAAAACTTATTGGGGTACTGAACATTCTTCTAAGTTTACTAAAAAACATATTATTGTGAAAATATTGGAAATTAAAGGTAGTAACAATATTGGACACTTCTTGGTCAGAATCCTGTAGCATTTCATCCGACCTATAGCCCTTTCGACATGTATTCTTGATTTGTCAATTTTTTTTGTAAGCAGTTCTTCTTCTGGAGTAAGTCTTTTTCGCTTCTTGAGAAAGGAAGGGGTGAATAATTCAACTCCAAGTTCATTTTTGATATCCTCAATCAAAAATCCCCGATCAGCCAAAAGGACATCACTTTCTCGAAGAAAATATTTCAAGTCACATTTTAAAATATTTCTTTATCGCTAATAGCTCCTTTATATCCTTCAGAAACATACGTTACTGCACCACTGGGACAAATACCTATCAGAAATTTAACAGTATTGGAGTGTTTATAATTTGAAAATGTGTTTCCTTGCTGCCGAAAATCAGAAGACCTTTCTATCCTAATCTCTGTTGCATCAATCACTAGGGTAATGTTGTCCGTACCAAATTTTCTGAAACATAGTGGCACTTTTTTCATATTTCTGCCTCCTGAGAACATATCCCCTCTAACAGATATGATCTGGTGATACATGAACTGCACCCAAGTGAAAAATATTCTGGAGACATTACTTTTATTCATGTGAAAAAAATTGAGATTTCATCCAAAGTATAACCCCTTCTCAATCTGGCTAGAGTTTAACACATACTATCTTTATAAGACAATAAATATCGTTTATGAAGAATTTTGTTTCTTTTGTAATTTCTGTTTGGATATTTCAGTATGTCCATGACACTTTCATCCAAAAAATGTAAAGTGCCTCAAACTGCAGTGGTCTTAGCCCAGTAATATATCTGAGGTGTTTTTCATTTTCAATCAAAGTTTCATATGCAAATATATTACCCTTTCCAGTAATACCTGTGGTTTGAGTCTCAGCCTCAGAACTCTGTTTAGATTTCTCCGAATAATGTTCTACATCCACTATATGTACTAGTTGGTCAGTTGGAACATCATTTTCAGTATGTTCTAAGGTAAATGAATTGTTCCTAATGGCATCGCTACTACTATCATTTTGATCAGCACATGGGGACAAAGAAAAAGGTACAGGACAGGAGTTCTCTCTTACTTTTTCAACAAAGTGACTACTACATATATAGGTGTTTTTGGATACATTGTGTGGGTTTGAAGATGTATTTGCACAACTCTCAATCCATTTCAGATATCTCAAGTTTCTTTTTGGTTTTGGAAATGGATGAAATTTAATTTTAGAATTTTTAGTATATCTAGAATCACTTTTGCTTTTTTTATAAGAACACCTCTTTTAAAAATATACTTTCCGATTGAACGACTACTCTATAAAACTATGAATCATGTGATAACAACAAAACATTCCTAGGGTTTAATATAATTTTGGGTCAAAATGAGTTAAAGACGCCTATATACTGACATAAAAAGTTGTATACTTTTACATGGCCACATTGATATAGCTTCATCTATATTGTAACATGAGATATATAGACCGGACGTCAGTGACATATTTTTTGGACCAATTTTTTACAGTCTGCCTTTGGAAAGAGAAGTATTGAAGATGAAACGAATCGTAATCCGCAAAAAAATTCACGCGCTGCGTGGTACTTCATGTAAAACTCATAATTTTCGTTCGATAAGCTCAACAAGAATTTGAATGAAAGCCTTCTTACAGACTGCTTCACATTTGTTACGCATAGAAACATCGATCGAAATACAAAAATCATGAAGATATTTATACTGTTTCGAATGATACAGGGTGATTTTCAAATTGCCCGAATGTATTGCGGAGAAATTTAATGAAATTCAGTACGCCTTTCACAATCGAAACTAGTCTCACCGTGAGAATAACGAAAAATTATGAGGCATACTCTTTGAAAGTAATACAGTGTGTTGGATCAAGGAAAAATTCTAGGTTTGCCATGAAGTACCACGCAGCGCGAATTTTTTTTTGCGGATTACGATTCTCTTTATCTTCAATTACTTTCCTTTCCGAAGGCACTGTAAAGAATTGTTCCAAAAAATCTGTCACTGCCGCTCGGTCTGATATAATTCGGTACAAGTCCCAACTTGCATTTTCAGACAGGTCGGCATGGTGTAAGTCCACTTATATCCTTCGAGCTGGTCGATTTTCGACTTGTATCATATTGATCACGTACATTTGCTTGAAAACAGAAGGTATCTGTTGCCGTACACAGTACTAATCTTGTGTATTTGAAGGGTATAAACCATAATGTTATATATCGCGCGATCGTATACCTCAAGAGCGTATACTATTTTCAGCATTTCGATTTTTCTGCGTCCACAATATTTGGCAACATTATAGTCTCTTATCTTTAGTGTTTTCATTCCAGCTTCAGAGTGCATTGTGACTAGTGGATGTTCAAAGGTGAGTATGCTGTTCAGCATGAATATATAAATCACATGTTTATATTGCAACTTTGATTTCGCTTCAGCTCGATGGGTTTGAATGCAATAATTCAAAGAGCAGTTTCTCAGTGAATGTTTCAAAGCAGAAATATTATAATTTTAAGAATATTTTATTCAGTTCTTGTGTATAGCTATTCTAACGTATAATCTTATCTACAATTCTGTAGCTCAAAACGATGATGATGGTAGCCCAGCTAGGGTTTTATTGCCATTCAACCAATTGAGCAACAGTTTGTGTCTCCACGTGTCTATCGCCCAACGATAACATTCTACTGACCTGTGGATTCTTATATACTTCCGCTTTATAGGTAGTTAGATATTATGTTCATCCAGCTCGAATCATATTGACTTCGGATAAATTTGAAAGTGTGATTAGTAGGTATATAATGACAGCGCTAGGGAGCCAGTTCAGTTCAGACACCTGCCCCTAATTAATATGCACCCTCATATGTAATTATCGAACACCTGCAATATCGAACACCTGCCCCTAATTAACATGTAATTATCGAACACCTGCATTATCGAACATCTGCCACCTGCATCTTAATTATCTAACACCTGTTTGTGACGTCAGTAGCAGTGGATATAAAATGTAATGATCAGAGTGAATATCCATAGTTGTATCATTACACAATGAAGTGTGAACACTGTGAAAGAAACTTCTCGTGCAAAAGCAGTCTGACAAGACACGTCAAAAACTATTGTCCAGTTAAAAGAAAAAGTACTAGTGAACTGTGTGATGTCCCGAGTAAGAAGCCGAAGACTACCTGTGCACGATGCAATAAAACGTTTTCGAAACAAGCTAATTTGAATCGGCATTTGAAAAACGGCTGTGAATCGACCATCAATAGAAAAAAAGTGAACCGTCCTATCGAGAGTGTTTTGGGAAATGGCGTGGAAAAACTCCAATCGGCATTCAAAAACAGGATAGCCTCGTACCGGTTCAAAAGTTTGGCAGCATACATCGACTATTCCGATTTTCTGGAAGAAGTGAAACCGAAAGTGTTAGGCATTATTGATGTACACCTAGAGCTACATCATGCATTGAAAATTAATTTTGAAGTATTTGGAGTCTATACAATACCGGAGAAGGAGTTAACCGACATCAAGTCATTCAACACCAGAAATAAAATCATTACCCAGTCAACAAATCTAGAAGAAGCTTTTGCTGGCTTTCAAGAAGAAATGATTTCTCAGGCTTCAGAGTTTCAGGAGAGAGATGTATACTCCACTGGCAGCCTCATCGTACTTGAAACTACCCAAATGTATACTGAAGAAGAATGCGGTGTTGAATATTCGGAATTTGGACAATGCGTGCTTTGCCTGGTCAGTCAATGCGGCAATTTTTCCGGCAGATGGAGATCCAACAAATCCCCAATCATATCCCCATTATAATACTCTGTTGTGCTTCGATGGATTGGACTTTCCCATGAAACTGACAAACATAAAAAAATGGGAAAGAATGAATAATATATCAATAAATGTATATGGGCTGGAAACAACATTCGAAGATGGAGCATCAGTTACTGAAATAGTGGGACCGCTACATTTTACTTCACAGCGTCAACCCACTCACGTTAATTTATTACTGATTAGCGATGAGTCGGGGAATTCCCACTATTGCCTTATAAAGGATCTCTCAAAGTTGGTTTCGAAACAAAAGTCAAAACACGATGGTGGACTATACATTTGTGATGGATGCTTACAAGCATTTACGAATCGAGTGAAGCTGGCGGAGCATGAAGAAAATGATTGTAACCATATAATAACGAAAATCCCAAAAACCAATTTGAAGTTGAATAAATATGGTGAAAACATTCCAGAGAACATTTTGAAATTTGTAAATTTCGAGAAACAGATTCCAGTTCCATTTGTTATTTATGCTGATTTTGAAAGTATATTGAAGCCCATAGATCACAACGAGCCTTCTGATGATTCATCGTTCACAGTGAAAGTTTGTGAACACCAACCTTACTCTTTCGCCTTTTACGTAAAATGTAACTTTGATGATAAGTACTCCCAATATTTTTCGTATCGTGGATCTGATGTAGTGGAAACTTTTATGGAAAAATTAGATGAAACAGCCATGGAATTATACAACACCCACTTCAAAAATCACAAACAGATGCTCCCTCTAACCGACCAAGAACAACTCGAATATGACCATGCCACTTTGTGCCACATATGTGATAAACCATTTGTCCATGGAGGTGAGGTGAAAGTAAGGGAACACTGTCACTTTACTGGAAAATATCGCGGAGCGGCCCATTCAATCTGCAATCTACATTACAAGACTCCAAAATCGATACCAGTTGTATTTCACAATTTATCAAACTACGATTGCCATCTCTTTGTGAAAAAGCTGGCTAGTAAACAAGAACCAGTTTCAGTGATAGCCCAAACAAAGGAGAAATATATTACATTTTCCAAATCCATTCTTGTTGAGAAATGTCCCGACCCAAAGATGCCGAATGTATACATGAAGCTAAAGTTTGTGGATTCGTTCCGTTTCCTCCCTAAATCGCTGGACAAATTAGGTCAAACTTTGGAACCCCAGCAATGTGTAGAGATCAGGAAGTACTTTGCAAATGATGGAGAGTTTAATCTGATTAGAAGGAAGGGAGTTTTTCCTTATAACTATATGGATTCTTTGGAAAGATTAGAAGAAACTGACCTACCACCTAGACATAAATTCTACAATGATCTAACCAAAGAGGATGTATCCGAAGAGGATTATGAACGGGCCAATAAAGTATGGAAAACATTCGATTGCCAAAATTTGGGTCAGTATTCTGACGTTTACCTCAAATCAGATGTGTTATTACTGGCGGATATTTTTGAGAACTTTAGGAAATTATGTTTGAATCATTATAAATTGGATCCTTGTCAATATGTGACAGCACCATCTTTGAGCTGGGATGCTATGCTTCGGAAGACGCAAGTAGAATTGGAGTTGTTGACGGATGTGGACATGGTGCACTTCTTCAGAAAGGGAATTAGAGGCGGTGTCAGTACATGCAGTAAGAGAAAAGCTGTTGCCAATAACAAATTTCTTTCAAGTCATGATCCATCAAAGCCGACATCATACATTATGTATCTAGACGCTACAAATTTATATGGTGCAGCTATGAAACACAGACTACCGTGTGGTGATTTCCGATGGTTGAAACATCATGAAATAGCAGAGTTTGATTGTTTTGGTATCGATGACAATTCACCAAAAGGATATGTTCTAGAAGTTGATTTGGAATATCCAGCTAGTTTGCATAATGATCATAATGATCTGCCGTTTTGCCCGGAAACCATGGTACCTCCAAATTCTAAGACATCAAAATTAATTCCAAGTCTAGATAACAAATATAAATATATAATCCACTATAGAAATTTGAAACAGTGTTTAGAATATGGGCTGAAATTGAAGAAGATACATAGAATACTGGAATTTTCCCAAACTCGATGGTTAGGATCATACGTGGACTTGAATACGGAATTACGAAATACAGCTAAAAATGAATTTGAGAGAGAGCTCTTCAAATTGATGATCAACTCAATTTTTGGAAAAACCATGGAAAACGTCGATAAACGACAAAACATCAAATTATGCTCCTCCTGGGAAAGCGGTAGAGGAAAAAAGGGTGCTAGGGCTCTGATCGCTGAACCTCATTTCAAATCGTCTGCTATATTTGACGAAAACTTGGTTGCTATACAACTACAGAAGGTGAAAGTCACATATGATAGACCACTTTATGCTGGCTTTGCGATATTGGATATTTCAAAAACCATCATTTATGATTTTTTATATGGGTATATCAAACCTCTCTACGGTGACACCGCGACCTTATTATATACAGATACCGATTCGCTGATTCTGGAACTGTGTACAGAAAACCCATATGAGGACATCAAAAAAAATATTCACTTTTTTGATACCTCAAATTACTCTGTAAATAATGTACATAATATACCAAAAACTAAGTCGGTAGTGGGGAAGATGAAGGACGAGTATGCTGGAAAACTGATAAAAAGTTTTTATGGAACTGGTGCCAAAGCATATTGTGTTAAAGCTGACGACGTGATGAAGAAGGCGAAAGGGGTGTCCAGCAGCGTCATCAAACATGAGATAAATTTCAATGACTATATTCAAATTGTAGAAAATGGTGGTGTAATATTTAGAAAAATGTACATTTTCACATCTAGATTGCACACCATCTACACTGAACTGAAAAACAAAGTTGCTTTGTCATCAGCTGATGACAAACGCTATGTTATACCAGGTGATGTAAACACACTAGCCTGGGGGCATTATCAAATTGCACCCCTAAATGATGATAGTGACAAAAACTTGGATATTTTACTACAGTTGGCCCAAGATTTACTGGATGAATTGTAAATAATAAAATTATGTTTGATTCGAGTTAATAAAACAATAATTCAGAATAGTGGTTTTATTTAAGTATTTCCATTACATCTTTGAAGTCCCCATTTGCACACATGACATCTTGATTGTGGTTGGGGAGAGCCATCTACGTGATTACGCCACTCTGGTCGATTGTGATGAACAAAGCATGGAAGTTGAATTTGAAGATCAAAATTTCGCCTATACTCTGCAGGCAATTGGGGCCATGCCAAAAGGAGTTCCGTCGGACGAGCTGCTTGAATAAGATATGTTAAGGGAAAGTAACTGAGTTCTGCCTCGGTGAATGTATACAATTGTGTACCATTCATGTGTCTATCCATCAACTCCCTTGTGATACAGGTTATACAATCCACTTCACACATTGTTGCGAAATCGAAACAATCAATCCGATGACTAGTAAAGATGAACAGACCGCTATGTACCAAACCACTGTGGTTAATGACTCAGGTTCCCTTTGTGAAGTCGTATTTGTAATATTGACAGAGGTGGGGCTAATGAAGCTGGAATATAGCTCTAACCATTTGCTATCTGACCATTGGTTACCAGTTCTCATTCGTAATTTATAATAAGTGCCATTTTTGGGGATTTTGTTTTTCACAGTTACCACATTATTATTCACATATGGTTTCATTCTATACCATTTTGAGGGCCAACTCTCGTTTCTCGTTCCATTACTATCAAAACAAACAAAGATTTCTGAGATATTAGTTGGCTGTGCTATGAATAGATAACCATGGAGAACAGCTTGCAAAACGATAAACTCTGAAGAAACCATTTTAATGACTGAAAGGGAACTAGTGTTTTTCACTGTATACATACATATTCCACAAGGAGAGGGGGGATTAAAAATCAATGAACTTTCAAAGTTATTTATTATTTGCAAATCTCTGCCTATTTCGGAATACTTTTTCTTCCCAAAGTTCTGGAGGTATCACAGGCGGCTTCTTGTCTTCACTTCTTGAATCCATTCTAGGAGGTAGTCGTCTATGGCAAAAGTGGAAGGTTTTTCTTTCAGACTGGGGCGAGTTCAAAACAGAATACCTGCCGTAATACCGACAACTAACTTTGATAGGCCTTGTTTGAAAACATTTACGATCACATAGACCAACTATTATTCTGTGCTCACTAAAGTAAAGATGGTTTGGAATATACTTTTCTCCAATCACTGCATGACAGACACAACACTCTTTTAGTTCTAGAACTGTTTCACAGTCCATCATACTATGTCGAGTTTGACGATTGTAAAAATATATATAGCTATATCCCCACTGGTTACCGGGTGGGGATTACATGTCTCGACATGTTTGAAATCAAACATAGGATGTACAAATAGACTTTATTACGCCATAATAACATTGTCATACAAATGAAAAACATTAGATAATGCACACATGCACTGAGCTTGCGAATGATAACAGCATTTTGCTTCGCCTTTTTGTAAAGATGGCCATTCTTCTAATTCATATATGGGCTTGGAAGTGAATTGTTTTAAGTAATCCGCCTTTTCACGACCTTTAACATAAATATGTGACACAGACTGGGTGAGTTTCCCCAAAATTTCTCCAAATTTATGGGTTGGAGTAGAGCCTTCAGTCCACTTGATGCAGTGATGATTCCTGGTCAACCATTCAGCTTGCTTCTGTAATTCAGGTGGCAACATCTCGAACGGAAACGGTGGCTTGAACACATAGTGCCCAATTTTTTGTCCATCATAAGATGCCAATTCCTTGACAATAAATTTATTTTTTTCAATTTTGAATCCTTGAATATCCACTACAAGACTCATAGTTTTAACATGGAAAACTTGTTCTCCAAGCTTTTTTGTAAACAATACAATTCAATTCTACGTTTTAATAATTTCAAATTCAACTGATAAGTGTTAGTCGATGGAAAAGTCCTCATTAAAGTCATCACAGAATTCCTATTTATACCTATTGAAGAGGGAGGGGGAACAGGTTCAATACTGTTTAACAATTTTTGTTAACGGGTTGTAAGTGAAATGCTTTTCGTGTAATATAAGACAATATGCTGTTGTATCTGTTGTGGTCGCTCGTTCCGTTTCGAATTCAATACGCATCACTACTGACCCTGTCTGTAGGGTCTCTTTCTGTCGGGAGCAATCAATATGAGTAATTGGAGCACGTGATTTGAATTCATCTGGAGTAAAAATGGGCTGATTGTTTTTATGCATATAGTATGATTCCTGGAAGTTGGCAAACATCTCATATAATGTTGCAAATTTGTTATTAGTGAAATCTAGATACAAATCGTTATATGGATATCTCTCTGAATTGAGGAATACCCTTACATTCTTTAAACTGCAGTCATCAAATTGAGACATGTCCGACGTGATTTTTCCTTTCCTATTTTTCTGAAAAGCAATTATAACATGTCTTGGCGTTTCAACTTTGGTAGTCGTTTTTACTGGCCACGTATGTCTGGTTGTTGCTGGCAAAGACGGATATTCTATCAATTCCCAGCTTCTGAATTTGATAGGTAATTCCACATTTTTATTGATAATTTTATTCAGTCGTAGTTGTTCCGAAATACTGACGGATACATGAGGAACTCTCCAATATAATTTGAATATATCTATTTTGGGTTCTTCAGAATCATCTGTGCTGTGTACACAATTTTTGTCGTTAGAGTCACGTATCAGTACAAGTTCTTGCTTCATGTTGATTATCAATTTTTGAAAGTCTTCGAAGAATCCAACCAAGAGCTTCAGAGGTATGCATACGTTAAAATTTCCTACAGCATCAACCAAAATATCCTGTGTTGAAGTGTATTTTGGAAACCAGCCAGCATTTTGTAAAGACACACTCTCATTTTCAGTATATGATAAATAGTTCTTGAGCGTTGACACCAATCCAACATTCCTTACAGAATCAACCACTATACCATTCAGTTCATATCGAATTTCTCGAAATATGAAAGCCACCCCATTGTTTATGAATTTGAGTTTAGTAGGTACTGTACCATCCGCCTTGGTCAATTTCCCTTCAATATACAAATAGCTATTGCATGGGGCTGTATATGCATCTAGATCTTGGATAGGAATTCTGATTTCATCATTGTAATTCAAATTTCCAGGTATGTAAGGTTGATATGTATGAAACTGATAATCTTCGATAGCAGTGTCATTGAAGGTTTGTTCGACTACGTTGAGGAGATCCATTATACTAACACTTGAAGTCCAAGGGATTGTAAAA
The DNA here is from genome assembly GCA_032362365.1 of Zygogramma bicolorata. NCBI lineage: Eukaryota > Metazoa > Arthropoda > Insecta > Coleoptera > Chrysomelidae > Zygogramma > Zygogramma bicolorata. The sequence goes on from JAVJAQ010005291.1 coordinate 182,107, forward strand.
ACTGTCGATTTTCGGATGTTAGTACTTTACGTCTATGGGAGCTACTAATGGCTTTTGTCGTCTTACGTGCTTTTATATAGTTTGGTATAGTCTGCAATAAATTGAATCTCAAAACCATATTCACGAAATAACTTTTCTCAGATGTAATCTGACGGTTACAGTCTCTTTTTGAAAATTGACGAGATATCCGTCTTGATCTATCACTGAAACTGTAATGTTGTTTATTGTTTTAACGCTGACAGGAAAGTAAATGATGTTTAACGGTGACTCGACTATTTTATACCCGGCAGGGACCGTTGGAAAAAACTGATGTATGATGTGGACGGGTTTACCATTGAGGAAAGAACCACCTGCAATATTGCAGTCGATACAAAGGGTATTCACTTTCGAAATTCGTACCATTTTATCCGATTTATCAACAGCAAGCAAGTCCCTGCGTTCAAAACCCAATACAGGGCCTATAGAGTTTTCAACATCGAACGAAATGTTCGTTGTCGATTGTACATTAAGTTTAGCAGTATTCACATCAGGAGTCATCTTAACATTTACGTCTCTATCTTCATTATTAATTGTTGTTACTATGTACTTGATGATGTCTTCGACATCATATGCACCAAGTGGAAGCGAAACCGTATGCTCCAAACGTTCTCCAAACTTGAAACTATTATTGGTATTATCGATGTTTGGTATACTGTTGTAAGTCTCAATATTGGCTAATCCTATTTCATAATCAACATCATCTTCTAAATATATAGGAGGATTAAAATTATAGCTTAGAATCGAAGAATTACCGGTGAGAGCACAAGTAAAAGACATTATTATTGTTTAACGGTTTATTCAACACTAAACGAAGAATGTTACTTGTATTGATTATATAAAAATACTAGACACAAGTGCCCACAGATATAAGAATGTGTCTGTTTTGCGTCATAATTATATTGAATTTTGTTCAAGCTACCATCACTTAAAAAATATTTCACTAGTTCTTTCGGAGGTCTTAAATTCCCATAACTATCGAAATAAACTATTTTGTTGTTTTTTTTCACATACGCTGTCCAATGTGTTCCATCTCCACTACTCGTATCTAAATTGACTATTCCACTCTCCTGATTTCGTATTGTTTTTGGAAGATTGTTTCTCATAAATACTCCTCGAAAATAAGGAATTTTTAAATAATCCACATATTTCTTCAGATCTACGTTAGTTAGGGGTCTATGAGGTAGCTTTATCGTTGGTTTTTTTGGTATGGATTGAGGTATAATCCATATCCTTTCCGATAAGGATTGAGGTATAAACCTTTTCCTTTCGCTGTTTGTTCCATCGCCAAATTATGCCTTTTCTGCTCCTCTAACTCCTGACGACTTGCCTTCGCATCATTTACAGCCTTGGCGATACCTGCTGCACCGCCTCCAAGGGCTCCAATTGCTCCTAACAATGGGAGAAGAAATGGAAGGAAACCACCCTTTTTCGGAATCGGAATAACTCTTGCTTTTTTATTTCTTTTAGATTTTTTTTTAACAACTTTCAAATACCCTCCTTTTTTGATTGATTTTCTAGTCTTTTTCAGACCCATTCCTAATTTGTTTTTCATTTTCATTATGCCTGCTACACCAGCTGCAGCAATTTTTTCCCCAAACTTTGCGTCAGGTGATTTTAAACGTTGCAAAGCTGCGTCGGCCAACTCTTTGTCTGCTATGTTTCTTCTTGATGTATCTTTGAAGTTTGCATATGCTAAATCATGCTTTCTGCAGCTTTCGTCTAATTTGTTTATGCCTTGTTGATTTTTTGCTAGTCTCTCATTCAGTTTCGTTCCTGGTCCGCAAAATCTAATAATGAAAATCTATTAAAAACCAATACAAAAACTGTTTTTTACACTTACTGATATCCAGGAATATGAAGCTCAAATGGAAGCTTATTTATCAGGGTATTCAGTAAACCTTTACCCCTCTTTGTGCCTGTTCTTCGAGTACTAACTAATATTTTTTTTCGCATGACCATTTATACTCTCGAGCATGAATTGAAGAGAGTTGTGCTCTGAGATATATATATATATATATATATATATATATATATATATATATATATATATATATATATATATATATATATATAACCAAATTCAGTTCATTTCAGAATGAGGTTTGAAAAACAACACATATCCTTACCTGTTGTCAATTATGATGAAATTAGTTCCGAGCCCGTTTTTCAAAAACATGGAGCTTTATTTGGTGGTGGACAATCAAAACGCGGATTGATTGTGGGAGCTTCTGGGTGTGGTAAAACGAATGTAATGTTGAGTATTCTTGAGCATCCCAATGGTTTACGTTTCGAGAATATTTATTTGTTTTCGAAATCCTTACATCAACCAAAGTACAATTATTTACGAATGCTGCTCCGACCTCTGAAGGAAATAGGATATTTCGAGTTTCAAGATGAAGAAGATGTTATACCTCCAGAGCAACTTCGCCAAAATTCTGTTATAATATTTGATGATGTTGCATCATGTGATCAGAATATAATGAAGGGCTATTTTTGTTTTGGCCGACATAAAAATACAGACTGCTTCTACTTGTGCCAAACTTATTCATCCATACCTAAACAACTAATTCGCGATAATGCAAATCTACTAATTATATTTCAACAAGACATGACAAACCTCAAACATATTTTTGATGATCATATTAGTGTGGATATGTCTTTTCAAGACTTCAAAGAACTGTGCGCTGCATGTTGGAAAGATGAACACGGTTTTATTGTCATAGACAAAGACTGTCCTATAAAATATGGTAGATATCGAAAGGGATTCGATACGTTTATCACTATATAAATGCGATCATAATTGTGTAATTGGTCAGTGCAAACCTAACATTGAAGATGAAACAACAATTGAAAAGACGACTTTTAGCTTCTCGGAAAGCATTGAAACAAAAGTATAATATGTTAAAAGGTGAAATTACCAAATCGCAATCTGAATTAGAGCAGGCATACAAACCGCTGACACAACCTCTCAAAGAATTTATATCTAATATACAACGGTCTGAAACGATCAAACCGAAAATGGAAACTCCTGAACTAAAACCGGAGCGTCGACCAAAATCTTCATTACCTCGAAGAGTAAAATTGCCAAGCCCTGATTTTTCAGCAAACGAAACTCCAAAATCTTCATTACCTCGAAGAGTTAAATTGCCAAGCCCTGATTTTTCAGCAAACGAAACTGTTTTTGAGAGCATGCCTGAAGCAGATATACAGCCAGACGATCAATATTTGGAGGATACTATACGCAATGTTTTTGATACCACCTCCCAGGCTGCATTACAAGAGTACTTGGAAGCCTTTGAGGCACCATTACCAAGAACTTACATTGAAGAAAATATCAGAGATACCGAAGGATTATTCGACCATCGTTTCGGTATTCATCATGATCTGGAGACCGATAAAGTTACTATAGGTGATTCTACAATAGACTTCCGAGGTCCTGATTTTATAATCAAAGGTATTCGATATAAAGGAACACCTGGTTTGTATGAATTGTTATTCAAGACAAATCCCATCGGATATAAAAAAGCAGATACTGATCAGTATATTGATATTCTCAAGCGAACGAATGCGCTTCATATACAAAGTGATCCCACAAAACCTTTAAAATCTGCCACCAGAGAAGTCAAGGACAAATTCAAATTCATAATCGAACCATATGTCAAACCAAGACAACGTTCCTCCACTCTTCCCACTATGGCTACACGAAGCAAATCAAAACCAACTACCGGTAAGGGTTTGCAAATGATGGCTTTGAATAATAAACGCACCGAATATCAATATTTCGATGATTATAATGAGATAGTCGATAGGTTAAGACTACTGGTAGCATCTCAAGTTGCTGGTAATACAAATCATAATAATGAAATTATATCTATATTGGAAGAACTAAGAGAATCGAAAATTATAAAATAAGTTATCTGACACAAATTACTCAGTCGTCTCGTTGACGTTGACAATGCCACTTGATAAATTCGGTAGACATTATTTAAAACCAGCTCAACTTCCCTATTCACAACCAGATATAGTATCATCTCCTACACCAAGTACGCCGTTTTACATATGGAACCCATCTGATTATCATTGCAAATGTGTTCTGTATATTAGGGCAGCTCGAGATGCTAAAAAAAGCAGCAGTTTTTTTGTACTGGAAAATGGTACAATTTCTTATACATTCCCAGTCTCTGGCAAAATTGAAAGTATTCTCTCATTACCAAAGCAAGTATCAGCCTTTATTAATGAGGAGTCTGCAAATGTTGTTCCATTAAACGATTTTGTTAATAAGAGTTTTAATAAAGGGGATAAGATCACATTTCTTCTCGATCAACAGCAAAAACTATTTATTGAAATTGTTTTTCAATGTCCCATAACAAAAAATGAATAACGTTAAAAAAGAGATCGTGAATGAACTGCACAAGGGTGCAAAAAAACGTTTTAAACGTCGTCATGTAATACTTAAAGGATTAAATGATTTGGTTCAAGCAGATTTGGTGGAAATGATTCCTTACGCAAAGACTAATAGAGGTTTTCGTTACATATTAGTGGTTATAAACGTTTTCAGTAAATATGTTTGGGCTGAACCTGTTAAACGTAAAACTGGAAAAGACGTTACTTTTGCTATGAACAAAATTTTGTCCCAAATGAGCTCTCCACCACTTAATCTTCAAACGGACATGGGGAAGGAATTTTATAATAGGGAATTCCAAGAGCTGATGAAGAAATGGAACATTAATCACTACAGCTCTTTTTCCTCTTTAAAAGCCAGTATAGTTGAACGTGTCAATCGAACTCTCAAAAATTCAATGTGGAAGCAGTTTAGTTTACAAGGATCCTATAAATGGTTGAATTTACTTCCAGAAATTGTAAATAAATATAATAATACTAAGCATACCACTATAAACATGAAACCAAGTGAAGTTACTGCTGAAAATGCAAAAACACTTTTGAAAACTGTATACAGTCGTTTGAAGACTCTCGATCCTAAAGGTGCCAAGTTTAAAAAAGGTGACTCTGTGAGAATAAGCAAGTACCGCGAAGCATTTACCAAATCCTATAGACCCATGTGGTCGAACGAAAGTTTTATAGTTCGTAAAGTAAATTATACCAATCCTATAACCTACCTTTTGGAAGACCAAGCGGGGCAGGAGATCAAAGGTGCCTTCTATACTGAAGAACTACAAAAATCTAAATATCCGGACGTGTACCTAGTAGAGAAAATTATTAGACGCAAAGGAAATAAGCTATTTATTAAATGGCTAGGACTTGACAATAGACATAATTCTTGGGTTGATAAACGTGATGTGTTATGAAGTTTCAAATAAAAGTAAAATTTGTATAACTGTTTTATTTAAATCTTTCTGAATATATTTTACATCTATGATTATAATCTAATATAGGATTGATCATTTCAGCCAGTTTCTTAATACGGCGCTGGAAATGCATTCTGTCACAAGCTACTAGTTCCCAGTATCTCTGCCTTGAAAGTTTATACGCAGAACTCCATACAACAAGTTTTTGCACTGTATTACACTGTTCGTTAAATCTCACTTTTTTCATTTTCCACAATATTTTTTGAAGATATCGGGATACAAATATATCAATTCCAATATAATAGCAATGTTTTCTGACCCTGAATTTTCTCTGGGTTGAAGTACCTTGATGGCATTTTCCAGCACGTCACCATCCATATTCTGCAAACCACATTGCACAATTCTCAAATAACTCGGGAACTCTTGTCTTTTTAACATGGTGATTCTATAACTTATGAGAAGTAATAGGTTCCATAAGGCACACACACCATCATACGACAGATACACATAAGAATTGTCCTTAGTTATCTTCAAAACTGTTGCAAAGGGTAGCACTTGAATATCCAAACTGAATCTTCTACTGTCTATATGCTCTTCTATATTGGAGTATAAATAATTGGTTATTACTCCTTGCAGGTCTACGAATTCTTGCCACTCCACCTCGTTGAAACTTATGGTGTCGTTTTTGTTTCCTGATATTTGAATACACGTAGTGAACTCGTAATCGTAGTTGAGACTCACTGATATGAATTTTGTCTTTGAACTGTTCAAATAATATCTTCTTTCACCCAACAACACTGAAGGTATTTTCTTGAAAGAACTGTCATTGCTCAAATCAAACTTAGATTCAGACATCTTATTTACAATTCAGATAACTTTATACTGTTGTGTTTATTCTGAAGCCCGTTTTATATATTATAGAAGGCAGGGTGGGGGCAACCACACAGGTGTGCACATTAGAAGTTGAATAGCAGAGTCATTAACCTCATTCGCATTAGAAGCAAATGTTTACAACAGGTGTTTATTCGCAAAACCGTTGATGTTTACTACAGGTGTTCAAACTCCTTAATTACATGCGGGTTAGAAGCAGGTGTTTACTACTCGCAAAACCGTTTATGTTCATGCAGGTTGAAACCTGCATAGCATTCGCAAAACTAGAAGCACTATATAAAAGCTCCCACTTACAGCATTTTCATATTACTGTGTAAAATGGCAGATACCGATTATGAATTCGATAGTGTACATAGAACGTTAATAGAACATCAAGTGAATACGTTGGAGTTTATTCAAAATTCCACGAGGGAATATGTGTGTTTGACGGCGCAGTATTATATTCTGAATGATTCGTCAACATGGTGCCTGTCGTGTTTCTTTGACATCGCTCAACAGAGGAATCACAATACGACGGCCACACATCGTTCCATCCATTCGACGGGATATGCTCTGGATGTACAATGGGATAGTGAATCTTGCAGTCAATGCAACACTAATATATTTATATATTGCCTAACCAAGTTTTGTATACTATGTAATAATCAATAAACTAATTTTGGTTTCTGTTTAATACATACTTTCGACTAGAACAGCATTATTTCATTACGAGATAGAATCGTTCAATCTTGTAACGACCATCTCTTTACATATAACCTGTATTATTTTTCATTCAATCTCTTGACTAAAAAAGCATTTCAACCCGCCATAACTCAATGTTGTTTTCAAAGGAGGAATCATCCAATCTACTCGACTGGATTTGCAAAGGGACAATGCATTTTTTCACATACTGTCTAACCAAGTTCTGTAATTACAACAATTATTTATCAACATTCAAAGTGTATTTACAAAGTATAACAAATAACCATAATATTATGGTGTGTTCCAACCATCTATTGACGAGAGAACAACGCCTCAAACTGTAATAACAAAATAATCAACAATTCCAATTCATTGATCTTTAGATGCACCTACCTGTAATTTTGCCGAGAGCGAATCCAGTTTTCAAATGACCTTGTCTGCGATTATATCAGTTATATCTCAGTTCGTTTCATTGGAAGGTCGACCGCAAGAATATTTTATTGAAATGTGAATTCTTGGTGAACAACAATTGAAATGGTTTATCGTTTGTTGTGATGAGTGTGGGTTCTTCTCGGATATTTTTTTCAAAGAATGATTTGTATTTTAAGAAAGTAATTATCATGTGGAATCATGAATATTTCTCATCTATTGCCTTGTTATGAAATTTTTGTTTTAATTCCACACAACTTTTACGAAATATTTTCGTGTGATTTTTATCGGGTCGACTGTCAGAATATTTTATTGAAATGTGAATTCTTGGTGAACAACAATTGGAAGTGAAATGGTTTATCGTTTGTTGTGAAGAGTGTGGGTTCTTCTCGGATATTTTTTTCAAAGTAAGTTAGAATGATTTGTATTTTATGAAATGATATTAACTTCATTTGGAATCATGAATATTTCTCATCTATTGCCTTGTTATGAAATTTCTGTTTCAATAATGCAACTTTTACGAAAAATTTTCAAAGACAATCATTTTTTCGAGAAATTTTAGAGAAACAATATGAATTGTTTTGGAAAACCTTATTGTTTTTTTAAGAAAACTGGTTTCCAACTAAGGAAATTGAGGTCTTGGAGGGTAAAAAAAACATTTACATTTTGTGAGTTTTATAATTAACAAAGATACATACAACAGTGTTATAAATGAAAAACAATTATACATTTTGTTGTTTTACAACATTCAAAGTTTCCTTTATTACCGCTGGTAGTTTCTTGCCAATCATAGCTAATTCATCCAGACCTTTCAGGGCGTTTCGTATTGAATCAGATTTTTCACAATATTTTTCGAACTTTTCCAATAATTCTGTACGCATATCACTATTTTCACTCAAAATTTTATCATTTCCTTCAAGCACTTTCTTCATCTTGTCAAAATACTGCTGACAGTTCGATTGTTCACGTTCGTAGTCTTCGTTGGTTGAGGGCTCCTCCATTGGAACATCTACCACCTTCGGGAATTTCGATGCAAACGAAATTATTTGGTCCACAACTTTTATCATTCTTCTTGTATTCTCCAACTTCTTGTTGTATTCATTTAGTTTCATCATCAACCTTGGACGTTTTTTAAGTTTCCGTTTCAAAAAGGTATCACTTTTGGTAATGAATTCCTCCACAAGGTCGCCATATTCAGTAGGGCAATTCTCGTCGATAGTTTCATTACTTGATTCATAAATTGGGGTAGAACAATTCATCGGCTTTAGGTTGCTGAATGATCCACTAATTATTTGAATCGAACTGTCACTATTGAATGATTGATTAAACTCTTCCGAGTTCACATCTTTCAACTCTGCTTCTTCTAAGTCTTTTCTCCATTGAGTCAAAGACTCCAACGACTTTCCACGATTGACTTTCATTTTGAAACTGTTGTTTGTACCTTTGTTACTACAAGAATATATTCGAACTCGATGTTCAGTTTATATAAGAATAAGCAGTCCGCTAATTATGTATCTTCACCTAGTCTTGCAACATTTAATTAATTCTACTAGAAAAATATTTGCAACAGACACACGGGACAGATGTATTTATTCAAAGTAGTGGGCACAGGTGAAAGAACACACATCTTCACCTGCAATTCTTGCAACTGGAGATTTAATTACGGCAATTTCTACTCTAAGATATTCGCGCTTCAAAGTAGTAACCCATGTGGGCACAGGTGAAAGAACACACACACATCTTCACCTGCAATTCTTGCAACTGGAGATTTAATTACGGCAATAGATATTCGCGCATTCTCATATGCGGGTTGTACCATCAGGGATAATAATGAAAGTATAGACGCATCATGTGTGATCTCATGGCGTGATGAGCAGATGGATATTATTGATATGCAGGTGTCTGTTTGCTATATTTTCAGTGATTGCATCTAATTTTCAGTTATGCATGCATATTACTTACATATCAGCTAGATATTCGCAACAGGCGGGTATTAATCAAGTACACCATCAGCTACACATAGGTTGTATGATATTTTTGCATCTATTTAGTCTAGGTGACATATTAGGCCAGGTGAATAGATGCATTTTTGCTATATTTTTTATTACATATTAGTCCAGGTGAATAAGGGTGGTCATTTTTGCTATATTTTTTATTATATATTAGTCCAGGTGAATATTTAGATGCATTTCTGCTATATTTTGATTACATATTAGGCCAGGTGCATAAGATGCATTTTTTGCTATATTTTTATTCTATTACGCCAGGTGAATAGTAGGGACAGGTGTTCGATAATTACATATGAGGGTGCATATTAATTAGGTGCAGGTGCATACATCCCATTGATAATGGATAATTAATTAGGTGCAGGTGTCTGAACTGAACTGGCTCCCTAGCGCTGTCATTATATACCTACTGTGATTTATGATTCGAACCCAAAAGGGTATAGATTTTTGAGGTTGATGATCACGGATTCTGTATTGGAAATCAAGAATTTGAGATGTTGGACGAGTTGTGGATATTTTATCACGCTCTTATTAGGTTCACTTGTAACTGAGAAACTAAATAACTAAGTAACAAACAATGTAATAAAATTTTGGAAGTCATTTCTCATCCAGTTCCAATCGTCTGATAAATCTGAAATTTGGCACACAAATCAATACCCAATGGCAATACAAGAATTTTATAATAGGAATGTAGTAAAAATAATAATGATGTGAATTTGTTAATTCAATTTCCACCCACGTCCTAAGCCTCCGAATAATCTGAAATTCAGCCCACAAATCCAGGACTGACGTCAATACAAGAATTTCATAATATTAATATAATAATAATTGTCAATTTTTAAATTCAATTTTCACCCACTTCCAATCTTTCGAATAATCTAAAATTTGGCACACATATCAGAGACTAAAGACAATACAAAAATTCCGTCATAATAATAATAACAGTAATGGAAATTTTTAAATTCAACAATCTGAATTCTGGTAAACATATCAAGTATAAATGAAAATTCAAGAATTTTATAATAAATATGTAGTAATAATAATAATGATATTGATAAGAATTTTAAGAATAAAATCTGAAAAATAAAAGAACAGTTTGAAAAACTGAAAACATGCTTTTATCACGCTCTTAAAATTATAAAATGATTTGTACTTTTAATTAGTTTGAACGAAGTATTGCACGCTTTTTGAATTAAAGTTTAATCATTTCATAATTTTCAGTGCTTGATAAAAGCGTATTATCTACTTTTTTGAATTATATATTTTTTATGAGATTTTATTCAACTTTCCATGTTTGTCGGTTCGTTTGGGTCAAATCTTGCAAGTCACAAAACCTTTATAGCTTTTTCATAACAAGAATTGGTCTATTGAAAAGTGGTAGATGTAATTGTTTTGAAATCAATTGTTATGTTTATGATTGAAGCTTAAGAGTTCATAATGGTAAATGAGTTTGATGTTTTATTTTCCGACTTTATTGAATTGTCTAGAAGTTATGTTTAGGATCTATAATTGTAATTTATTTTCTTCCAAATAAAAAAAATCAAGATGACCTATTAGCGGTATCAGAGGTAACTCGTAAAAAGGCATGAATTTTAAAATTGTATCTAGCCTTTTTAGTTCCGAAGGTATGTGAGAAAAAATAATTTAAATTTTTGCTTATATTATACCTTATTTGAAGTCACAAAAACTTTTTCGTGATTTCTATAAATAGATCTTTCATACTCTATATCAAAAGGCGTGAGTTAGAAAATGGTATTCACCCCTTTTGGTTCCTAAGTTATGGAAGAAAAATTCATTTCAATTGTTGTGTAGGTAATCTAAACCTACACCTTATTTGAAGTCACCAAAAAAATTACAACACTTTGTAGGAAACTCTTGTTTTGTAATATTACTTCAGGAATAGAAATATTGCAGAGGTTGTTGTTCGGTTTGGATCACTCGATCACTTGAAAAATTAAAAAATATACATAAATTTTCGTAGTCGGTTGATGATATCAAGTCATCTTTCCTTATACCAATATAATTTTGATGTTTCGATTTTGAAACGTTAGTACACTTTGGTCGGAAAAAATCCAACCAGACTGGATGTTGACCTAATGTTTGGTTTTATTGTTTTGTGAGGAGAATTCGTTATTGTGTGGGAATTAAATATTCAATAGGGATAAATTTTGTTAAACTACCCATGAATCAGGACAATCTTGCTATTTGTTAGGGAGTATTATCTGTTTTCTTGTTAAATGTACCATTCAAATAGAAGTATTCTCTCCGATTTCCATGACAATTCATTGACATTTGTTTTTACCATTAATTCAGTAGATACGAGACAATATGGCAACAAGAGCAAAGAAAATGTTGTTGTTAGCTAAACAAGGGGATCGAGTTCTCGAAAACCATCCTTTATTCTTACCTTCTTATGAAACCACCAAAGGAACATCCCGGAAACATCAACTAGAGTGTAAGTACCCACCTACGAGTATACATATTGAAAGCTCATATGAGACGTTTATTCAGTGCTTCATTAAACCCTCTGTACTATGCGAAAATTCAAACTTCGTAAAATTTTAGTATATTTGTCACAATTTGTTGTTCTTGAGAAAATTCAAATGATCTGCTATAGATACTTGATGGATCGACGAAAATTGCAAACTGTTCGTTAGAATTACAAACTGTTCGTTAGAATCACAAACTGTTTCATATTTTGTATCAAGAAGGACACATACATATGATAGGATTTTTCAATTCGAAATATCTTGACTTAAAACTGAAAAATTAAAATATATGAGTTAATTCAAAAGTAACACACTTTGGTCCAATAAAATCTTATAATTTGAATATGTATGACGACGAACTCATGGAGTATATTCAATAGCTTGCACTGGTTATTTCAATACTAAAAGTGTTGACACCTACTGCAACCACCATGAATGGTTGAATTTTCTTCTCGATTTAGCATTATTTAATTAGAATCTGTTTCATTTTCGATTTGACCCCAAACTCAGATTTGAAGACACTAGGGTGTTTCAAAATTCAGTACGTACCGAGATTTCAGGAGCGTATTTTTTAGGTCAAAATAAGACGTTTTTGTCCATAAACATGTGCCCGCAAACGCTTCGTTACTGATCTACAGAGCGTTGAAGTTTTATGATTTTTTTATTTTTTTCTTCATAGCTCTTTCACTTTCTTCTCCTTTCAAATGATGCCGAATGCTTCAAAACAAACCTAAACGTCAAAATGAAAATAACAGTCAAAGCCCACTATTCACTTTTTCATTGTTTCGTTGAAAAATTTAATATAATCTAGCGAATTCCAAAAAAAATGACTTTAATTTTTTCCTCAATAACGGTCGCAGATGTGTAAAAATTACAAGAGACGAAAAACTTTATAAACAAAGCAAAGAATTCATTTCGTTTAGAATCCACCATCGGCGCACTACAAACAAGTTTATGGGTAGAAAATGGGCTCGACCCCTGAAAAAATATCTTTCTGTAGCTTGTTACAATCACTTGGCATACTGGATGATGTAAACCCTAAAACGTAACCTATATTTCAAATTTGATCATCATATCTCAAAAATGAAAGCTATGAAGAAAAAACAAAAAAAATCTTGAAACTTTAACGCTCTGTAGTTCGTTAACAAAGCGTTTGCGGACACATGTTTATGGGAAAAAAGTCTTATTTTGACTTGAAAAATGCGCCCCTGAAATCTTGATACTGAATTTTGAAACACCCTGTAGATTATTATAACTAACTACATAACTTACACATACAGTCTGTCCAATAAAGTACGCCTTCTGTTAACTTTTGAACGGATAGGAATTTTCCTTTCATTTCTTTTTGATGTAATGTTTGTTCATGAGCTACTTTTTGACAGCAAAAAATGTATCTATCTCTCAAAAAGGCATGTGATCGTCATTTTGAAAGATTTTTTCAATTGAATCTAGTGATAATTCATTTGAAACGTCTTTCAATTCTCTACATAAAGCAAAATTCTAAACAAAAATATTCGTCTTAAATGAAATGACGGTACATAATATTATAACTTTTTTTGAAAACTTTTGTAGAAGGGTTCATTAATTAAATAATTTTAGCGGAACTCATTAGTATTCGAAAAGATTCTCATAGTAGAGTTCCAACATTATCTACCGCCATTTTGTTTTGGATAAATATTTTTGTTTGAAATTTTGCCGTCATATAGATGAGTGAAAGACGTTTCGAATGATGTATCACTCGACAAACCAAGCTATTTGAAAAATATATATCTTTTTTTTTGGTGCTGAAAACTAGCTCATGAAAAGCCATCCCACCAACATTTCAAAGAAATATTCCAATCCGTTAAAAATTCAACAATGGGAGATTTACTTCATGGACAGACTGTTTATCAATTAATATATAGAGGAGAAATATTATGCGAAATTATCATTCGACAGGCCTTGAAAAACAGAACGAGATATGTTCCAGTCATCAATTGAAGGAGACGCTAGGTAAGTCTATTCTGTTGAAAGTTAGGTAATACCAGACCCCCTTTTATCATCCAAACAGTAATTTTGTAATATACAGAGTGATCCCAAAATGAACTAACAATATTTGGGTGGTAGTTGTTCTATATGCAAAACCATGAACCAGTCAATCATAACTTTCATCATATCATTGCATATTAAGTTTCCTTTAAATTGAATCTTCATAAGAAATTATTAACATCATAACAACACATAATACAATAGTTACTTTATAAAAGATTCGAACGCTCAAATGATATAAACATGTCATAACCAAAGTTATTGATTTAATTTTCACATCATCGTTGTCAATGTCAATGATACGATAATAGTATATTATGCAACGATCATGTAATGATGGTTATGAATACACGAGCATTCACCAGGATACGAAACGAGCCAAAATGAGAAGAAAAAAAAACGAAAAAATGAGAAAAAAATCGAATGATCGAGACTGGTTTCGAACCCACGTCTCCTACAGTGTAAGAGTTCGAAGGCTGCGCTACGAAGACCTTACTGAGAATTATTGAAAATAAAGAACTATATCGTGCATTTGTCAAATGAAAATTATAATTATTATGTACTGCATTTTCTGCTTTCTCCGATATGCGTGCAGGAGTCGATGGTAATTATTCTAAATCGCTGATATCATTTTGATAATCTAATTATCGAAGTTTAGCTATATTTTATGAAAAGCTAAAGCCTACTTATTATGAAAAACGGCAAATGCAATTTCAAAGCATAGAACTGCATGCTTCATTGCAAAATAATGGGTTTCTATTGGTTGAAAATCTGTATATTGAGAAAAATCTGTATCGTAATAGATTTCATTATGAAAAGGATTATGAGCATATAAGTGTATTATAATAGTACGGGTGTAGATGAAGTTTTGAATACTCGATTATTTACGAATTATATAAATCTCCGAGGTTGCATAGGCAACTCGGTGCAGAGCGTCTCGTAGCCTGGCAACATCCTCGATTATTATAATTCGCATAATAATCTTGTTATAATAATCGCTATAATTTCCTTACAATATTTCTCTTGTAAAAGCTTACTTGCTAGGTCCGCATGGTTTTTATCGTTGCTTCTCCAAACTCTACAAAATCTTTTCTTCTCGTTTACAGTCCAATCCTCTGAAATGGTGACCAATTCTTCTTCCGTTCGATTTCTATCTAATGCATACTTTATTATATTGCAAAAGTCCCCAAATGATATTCATATTTTTTTTTATTATAAACAGTATTTTTCGGTGTATTTTACAGATGAAAATAAGTATTTGCTAAAATATTGGACGAATTCAACCACAAAAATGGCTGCTCACAAGAATATAGATGATTGAATTGCTAACAAAACACATATTAATTTTTTCTGTTAGGCAAATACTTTCTATTCAAAGTAACTGCAATCTTAAGTTGAGCTTTTTGTTGCGAATAGAAATCGAAAAGCGATATTTTTTCATCAGGAAACACTGGAGGCATACAGTTTTCACAAATGTTTATATAGTGGTCAATATGTCCGAGTTGAAGAATAATAATCGGACTGATTTTGAAATAACCCAAAAATAATTTCGAAATTATTTGTGATTTTTAATAAATACATTTTTTTCAAAATAATAAGTAATAAAATACTGTGACCTTTTTTTTATTATAGAATCACCTGATGGTACAACAGAAGTCGAAGAGCCATTCAGTAGTGACCATTCAGAATATTTTCCTGAATCAGATTTATCATCATCAATAGAAGGCAGCGAAATTATGGATCCGTTCAAAACAGTGGAACTGGAAGTGAATACCCTAGGACAAAAAAAAGTAATCCAGGATTCAACAAAAATTTCTAAACAGCAAAATATCATACAGCCCACTTCACTGCAGAATACCACTGAATTTACCGATTTTAATGTAACGAGGGAACGTCTCTACGTTCCTTCGGACTCGAAATCACCAAAAATTACCAGTATTTATTATAATCCTTCCGTTGAGGATAACTCCAAAAACAATCAGCAATACTGAAATGGAACAGAGAATCGAATTTTTGAATGATAACAATAATAATGAACAGTTGATAAATTTTGAGACCTCGTTCTCAACAGATTTTAAATCCCTTTCTCCAGTGGCTCCAAACAAACAAGTTGCGAAAGGTTTGAAAAGTAAGTGGAAAAAAGTGAAACGGGAGAGAGATCTTTGTTTTTATTGCGATTCAGATGTTCTAAATTTTGCCAGACATCTACTAAGAAATCATCCATCAGAAATTGAGGTACAAAGAATTGCTTCTCTTTCGACGAATAATATCAAACGAAAGAGGTTGATTGAGGAAATTAGAAAACGGGGAAACCATATCAAGAATATAGATGAATGTGTGAAACCTATCAAAAAGTCTCATTTGATTCAAAATATGTACCTTGTAAGCACTGCCTTGGATATTATAAATCTGACTGTCTTTGCCGCCATGTCAAAACATGTACGAAAAATCAAGGTGACAAACGTTCTTACTCGCATTTGTCCGATTCTCAATCTGTATTAGTTTCTCATTTACCCATTGATGAGGAATTGCGAAGAAATGTGTTCCCTAGGATGATGGCGGATAAAATATCTCTCGAGGCCAAAAAAGACTCTTTGATATGTAAGTTTGGATCGCGGTACTTGAGAACACACAGAGAAAGACTTCATGTTAATATATGTTCCCGAAAAATGAGGGAAATATCTAAACTCCTGATAGAAGTTAAACGTTTGAAACCTTGCGTTGAAAATCTCTATGATGCTTTACAGCCAGTGTATTTCGATCCGTTTGTCCAGGCAACTGAAATTGTCGCAAAGTATGATTCTCTTGCACAAAATTTTGATTCGCCAACTTACGCGATGAATATTCAAACTTCGTTAAAGCAATGCTGCGATATAGCTATCTTATTCGCTTTGAGAAGAAAACAAGGGAATTCCACAATTATCAGCGCTGATACAGAGGCCAATTTCCTAATGTTCAAAAGATTACTAGAAGATGACTGGAAATTTGAAATGTCGACTTCAGCCGCTCATGATTTACATACAAAAAAAATGGAACAAAATCACAATGTTGCCATCAGCAGCTGATTTACGTGATTCAAGGCAGTATCTTTCAAATGAAGCGAAAGCCAGTTTTGATATACTAGAGAAAGATCCGACTAGTATTGATGCATAAAAAATGTTAATAGAAACAACGTTTTGTAGACTTATGTTGTTAAATCGAAAACGTGTCGGAGAATTACAAAGATTACCATTGCACCTTTACGAGAGCTCAGCAACTCAACATACTTCCGAAGAATTTTCCGACTGTATTAATCCTCCTGAGAAAATTTTGCTCAAAAAACTCAAGAGAGTTGTAACCAGAGGAAAACGTGGGAGGGGCGTCCCTGTCTTATTCAGCGAAGATG
The DNA here is from genome assembly GCA_032362365.1 of Zygogramma bicolorata. NCBI lineage: Eukaryota > Metazoa > Arthropoda > Insecta > Coleoptera > Chrysomelidae > Zygogramma > Zygogramma bicolorata. The sequence continues at coordinate 199,361 of JAVJAQ010005291.1, forward strand.
TACAGGCACATGTAGACAAACTCATCGTTCTGCGAGAAAATTTTGTTCATAATAGTAATATATACTTATTTCCCAAACTCACTACAGAAAATCCCATAACAGGATACCAAATCATGAGCAAACATGCTAAGGCAAGTAATTTGAAGAATCCTTCAGCAATTACCTCCACAAAATTGAGAAAGCACTTGGCCACCATGTCTCAAATTTTTGCTATGACACCAAATGATTTGGAGCAACTGTCAACATTCATGTGCCACACCAGTGATGTCCATAGACAGGCTTATAGGCTACCTGATGATATTTATCAAACGGCCAAAATTTCCAAACTCCTCCTGTTAATGGAGAAAGGTGAAGCATCCCAGTTCAAGGGTGAGACATAAGACGAAATAAACTTAAATCTAGACGAGGAAATAAAAGAGGAGAGTGACAGCGAACCTGAGATAGATTTTCAGGAAAACTTGCAACAACATGAACCAGCCGTTTCTTCATCTAGCACGAAACAAAAAAAAAGGTGTCTTGTGCCCTGGTCACAATCCCAGAAGGAACTCACGGAGTTATATTTCCAAGGTCACATCAAATCAAAAGCGCCCCCCGAAAAAAATTAAGTAGAAGAACTGAAAAGACTGAATATTTATAAGAAGATGTAAGTTCGTTCCTAACATCCTGAAATCGCTGAATAAGCTTTGGTGGAGAATTCGATATTGTTTTTTTTTAATTCAGAATTATTTTTTATTGTTTTTATTATATCTTTAATGTTTAATTATTCAATAAATTTAAATTTCACGTGATGGTTCAATTTTATAATCACTTTTTTACATGTCTCATAAACAATTTTCCAATTTTAAGAATGTGTTTGATACTCAATTTGAGATAATTTGGATTTATTCATCAAATTTTCTCCAAAAATATAGTATTGAATCTAAAAAATTCGTCAAAATATGATAACACTCGATCGATTTTTCAATTGCTGTTAATTAACCAATTTAATAAACGATTTTTAGATGAATTGATAAATAATAATATTAATAATAATAATAGTAATAAATGGTCTTTATTTAACGTGGCGGAGTTCAGCGAGACGCTATTCTTCCACTCAACCACACAAATGACATACCTAACTATAGAAGTTGAAAAGATCCTGATGTCGTTCTCAAAAGAATAACGAGATCCAATTATCAATCAGAATAGTATATTATGCAACGATCATGTAATGATGGTTATTAATACACGAGCATTAACCGGGATAAGTATGGTTTATGCGAGTGTATTAATAACCATTACATGAGAGTTGCATAAGCTATTTTATCTACTCCCGATAAATAATGAAGAACTATAAATATTTTAGTTATATTTGTATTGAACACAATAACAGTAATTAATCGTAATTCTTTGAAAAATTCTAGAAAATCAGTATAACTTATGTTTCGCCTTGCAGTTATAGTTCTCATAAATGAATTTTTTTTTTGTATTACCTAATTGGACTGATTATTTGTAAATATTATTTCGCGCGTCATCTCTATGACAATCCCTTCGAAGATGGCCAAGGAGGCGCGCGCATTGTGGGCTGAGAAAAATGCTCACACCAGTGTTAAATTGAACACAGTTGAACCGGCATCACCTCAACTTTTCCGCTACGAAAAAGTGCAAGTTATCAAAAATTGTGCTCTATAAACCTCAAGTTTTGCGTGAACCTGTAGCTGTATTTGGATCTTTAATAAGAAACAATAGTCGATCGGCAATCAAAGTTATCACCGAAGAGGAAATTTAAAGTCGGCGTCCTGAGAAGTGTCAAGGTAGGCCATCTTTTCATACTTCGGGATTGTCATTTCGATATAAAATATCAATATCAATACCTAAAATTATTGAATACAGTCCACTTAAGAATCTTTGCGTATCATTATTATCGCAACATTTTTTGGTCCCATCGACCGCAGATATTGAAACTTGCATATTTGGTTTTTTTTCTCATTTTCTTGCTTCTGATAATTGAACTCGTAGGTTACCGATCGCGCACCTGGTTTGCGTCTCTCGCCAATTCGACGATAACAAACGTCTCAAGTACCTATTGGGTATTTTATATTATATGCGTATTCCACTTTTCGTTCTTACAGTACGTAATTGCCGGTACATAATTTCGCTATTGATAAATTTCTCGATTTCTCTGGTTTAAGTCTTGTTGAACCGCTCATAATCTCATATTTCTCACAACAAGAATTGAACTTCTCAGTAATTTACGGAATTTTATCGCATTTCAAAGAGATTACATCCCCCTCTCTCTGTTTTATTTCTCAATGAAAGTGTATATCTCCCCCAAGAATTAAAACATTACTCACTCTTTGAATTGGTATCAATTTGGAAGTTCCAAAAATTAAATACTTCAGCTACTCTCTCATATCTATTTTAGCTATATTACAGCTCTCATTTGAAATCAATAAGATGTCTGTTGATAAAAAACTTAAGGGCCTTTTGGCTCAAAGAAAAGGTATCATTGAACGTTTGGATGAAATTAAAATTGTAGCTAATCAAGCTTTGAATGATACTACCGTTCACAGTCAGTTGAAAGTTCGATACAAGCATATGTGCAATATTGCAAGTGAATTTAATAATCAACATTCCGCCATTCTGAATCTTTTAGCCACTATTGATGATTCTGATATGGACGAACAACATAATATTCGAAAAAACTTTGATAAGAATTTCTATGAAATAGAAGTAATATTTTCAGACTTATTTGATGATCAAAAATGTCAAATCACTAATTCTACTCAAAGTCATGTGAAATTACCCAAATTAGAGCTCAAAATATTTGATGGTTCGAGTCGAAATTGGAAAACATATATAGATCTTTTCAATTCTATGATTCACAACAACACAAATTTGAGTAATGTTGAAAAGTTTTCGTATTTACGCAACTCTTTGGAAGGGCAACCACTTAGTCTCGTTCAAGGTACACCTTTAACGGAAAGAAATTACCTTATTGCGTATAACTCTTTAATTGATCATTATGAGGATTCCCGTTTGATATCTGTTAGTCACTGGCGTGAAATTGAAAAAACTAAGAGGCTCTCTACTGATCATGATCTGAGGGCTCTGCAGAATTTATTGAGCACATTCACTGAAAACTTATCTGTTCTTGATACTCTTGGTCACACAACTAAGCAGTGGGACTTCATCTTATTTCACATGTTGTACGACCGCTTAGAACCAAACACAGCTACTCGTTTTGAACTAGAATGTGGAAAAACTCTGAAAGAATCTGCTAGTAAAAATAAACATTATGAGATTTTGTTAACCTTTTTGAAAAAACAGTGTGCGGCTCTCAATACCGTTTCGTATTCTTCCCCTCCGGTTTATGAAAAAGAAAAATATAACAATAAATGCGCAAAGAAGGTAACTCTTGTGAATTTTACTCAAACCAGCTGTCCCGTGTGCAATAAAGTTGGTCATTTGATTTATAGTTGTCCTGATTTTTTGGAAAAAACTACAGACGATAGATATAATATTATCAAAGGTCATAAATGGTGCACTAATTGCCTTGGTGTGAAACATGCGACTAGTAAATGTACTTCACGAGCCCGCTGTGCAAAATGTTCTAAGTTACATCATACATTATTACATCATGATAAAATAAATACTTTTTCCTCTGTCTCTGGTAGTGTAAGTACTCGTAATAATGGTAACAATTCACTCTCCAATACGATCCATAACCCTCAAAAATGCGATGCGCAAACTCAATCAATAGTTCTTACAAATATTGATCCTGATGAGTGTCTAAGAAAAAATTTGGTACTTTTGGCCACTGCTCAAATTCGTGTTCTTGATCATCAAGGTAATTACCAACTCGTACGCGTCCTACTAGATAGTGCGAGTCAAGTCAATTTCATAACGAGTAAATGTTGTAATCGTTTAGGTCTCTCTAAACGGTCTCTTTCTCTTTTGATTAAAGGTTTGGGAAACGCAACCTCGAATATTTTCCAAGAAGTCACATGTACTTTCATTCCAAAATCGTCGACTGAACCTATAATAACTTTAGATTTCGCCGTGACTCATAAAATTTGTGATAGTATACCCACTTTTGATTTACCCCAAGATAATTTTCATAAATTTTCCCATTTGAACTTAGCAGATGATAAGTTCCATATCTCTAGTCCAATTGAAATGCTTCTTGGATGTGACGTCTTTGGATTTTTATTTAAAGAAGGTCATATACCCGATTCTATCCATGAGCCCGTAGCATTCAATACCCATCTTGGTTGGATTATCATGGGTCGCGTTCCTGTGACATCAACAACCCCTCCTGACACTACTCTTTGCACTACTGAATCTTCACTTGAGGATATTGTCAAAGGGTTTTGGCAGCTCGAACAAGTTCCACACGTACTAGCCCTATCCCCCGATGATATTGCTGCTGAGAAATTATTTTGTGAAACTCTCACTAGAGATGAAAGTGGTCGTTACGTAGTAGAATTGCCCTTCAAATCTCCCCAATTCCCCACGTTCGAGAATTCAAGGGACATAGCCCTTCGTCGATTTTATTCGTTAGCACGACGTTTTCAGAATAATTCTACGCTCTATGGAGAATATTGCCGCTTCATGCAAGATTATCTTGAATCCGGTCACATGGATTTAGCAAAACCTTTGCCCGATTCTCAACCCCATTATTATATTCCACATCACTGTGTTATTCGAGCGGAAAGTTCAACTACTAAACTTCGTGTTGTCTTCGATGCCTCCGCAAAATCAAACAATAATTCATCTCTGAATGAATCCTTATATGTAGGTCCTAAGTTGCAGAAAGATATATTCTCTTTGCTCTTACTATTTCGAACATACCCTGTAGTCTTTACTGCCGATATAAAACAAGCTTTCCGTCAGATTAGGATGTCTGAGAGTCATAAAGATTTTCAAAGAATTGTTTGGAGATTCTCAAAATCAGAAGAAATAAAAGATTACCGACTGAATACGGTAACATACGGAATATCATCTTCCCCTTTCCAAACGATTCGAACTCTCATACAACTAGCACGAGACTATCAGTCTCAATATCCCCGAGCCTCTAAGATTCTACAAAATGAAATATATGTCGACGATATTCTCACCGGTGCCGAATCCGTTTAGTCTGCACTTGAACTACAGAAAGAATTAATTGAAATTTTAGCTTTGGGAGGTTTCGAATTGAGGAAATGGGCTAGCAATTGTCCCTTTTTACTTTCTCATTTAGATGAAGCGGCTTCTCAAATCAATCCACGTTCTTTCGACAAAGAGAATGATACCACTATAAAAATCCTAGGCTTACAATGGAACCCTTCAGGTGACACCTTCACCTTTAAAATTGATTCTACGTACACGAAATGTACGAAACGCAATATATTATCCGATTCAGCTCGTATATTCGATCCACTCGGTTTTCTTGCTCCCACTACTGTCTTAATAAAGCTACTTATTCAAAATTTATGGTCATCAGGTCTCGATTGGGATCAGGTTGCTCCTCCTTCCATCAGTATTCCTTGGTCTTCTTATAAAAATAGTTTATCTTGCCTATCTTCACTCTCTTTACCTCGTAACATTTCAATGAGTAATATAAAATTTTGTGAATTGCATGGCTTTTGCGATAGCTCCGAGAGCGCATATGCAGCAGTCGTTTATCTCAGAATAGTGTCAGATAAACAAGTAAACATTAATTTTTTGTGTGCCAAATCTCGAGTTGCGCCCCTGAAACGCATCTCTATTCCTAGGCTTGAATTGTGTTCCGCTGTTCTGCTGGCAGATCTTATGTTTGCCGTTGCAGAGGCTTACAAAAATAATTTAGACGTAACTTCAACTTTTGGTTGGACACCTTTGTAAGTAACCGAGTTAGCTATATTCAAGAAAGGCTACCTGCCCATCGGTGGTCTCACGTATCTTCCGAGGATAATCCTGCCGACTGCGCGACGCGAGGCATTCTTCCTTCCGAATTAATCCAACTGAAAAAATGGTGGGCGGGACCTTCTTTCTTACACAACCATAAAGGGCCATGGTTCGTAGAACCCGTTACTTGCGTAAAGGAAATCGAGTTGGAAAGGCGAAAAATTGCCCTTAATTTAGTTACCCCAGAGCCAACAGTATGGAATGAATTGATAGAACGATTTTCATCGCTGTCAAAAATAAATCGTATTTTTGCGTATGTCCTACGATTTGTTTCAAATCTTAAAATTTCAGAAGGTCGTAAAAAACAACCCCTTAGCTCGAATGACTTAGACAGTGCCCTCTTAACTTTAATTAAATTTGTTCAAGCTGATTGTTTTTCGAAGGAAATCCTCTCAAAACCTAATAATATTGATCTCAAAACTCTTCCCAAACATTTTCGTAAGTTGAATGTATTTGTTGACAAAGAGGGTATTCTCAGGGTGGGCGGACGCTTGATCCATTCATCTTTGTCTTATAATCAAAAGCACCCCTGTTTGTTACCTACTGATCATAGGCGTCTCATAATAGATTATACTCATCAAAAGTATTTACACCCTGGGCTGCAAGCGACTCAAGCATTGCTCACTCAGAAGTATTGGATACTCTCCTCAAAAAGAATAATCAAGAAGAGTATCTCATCTTGCATTCGTTGCTTTCGATGCAATCCCATTTCGACAACTCCTTTTATGGGCGATCTACCTTCTGTACGTGTCAATCAAATTAAATGTTTTTCTAAATGTGGAGTTGACTTTGGTGGTCCGTTCCTTGTGACAATGGGTAAGATGCGTGGCTCTAAAACGTATAAAGCATATATATGCCTCTTTGTTTGTTTAGCCGTCAAGGCTGTTCATTTAGAGCTTGCGACCGAACTCTCTAGTGACGCCTTTTTAGCCGCTCTGCGACGATTTCTCTCACGTCGTGGTCCCACCACTGACATATACAGTGATTGTGGAACGAACTTCATTGGAGCTTCCAAGCAGCTTCTTCAAAATATGCGAGAGGCATCTATCCAGGAAGGCATAAATTGGCATTTTAACCCACCATCCGCTCCAAATTTTGGAGGAATTTGGGAAGCTGGCATAAAATCAGTGAAAAAACATTTAACCCGTGTTGTTGGAAACCATATTTTAACATATGAAGAATTTCAAACTGTTTTGATATCTATTGAGGCGGTATTGAATTCGCGACCCTTGTGCTCAATCAGTTCTGACCCAAATGATTTAAATCCATTAACTCCCAGTCATTTTTTAACCCTTCAACCCTTGAACTCATTTATAGAAGTAAAACTGGGAAGACTTTCACGTTGGCAGCTCCTAAAACGCTTGCATCAAGATTTTTGGAAGCGATGGCATGTAGAGTATCTCCACACACTTAATCAGAGGACTAAGTGGTTTAATACTTCTTCGCCCGTAAACATAGGTACTATAGTGTTGCTGAAAGACGAACTTTCACCCCCCTTGAAATGGAATTTAGGGCGTGTTACAGAGACGTACCCAGGTGCGGACGGTATCGTTCGAGTAGTGTCAGTTAAGACACAAAAGGGAGTTTTCAAACGCCCAGTTTCTAAAGTATGTCCCCTTCCGGACTATTAATTTTTTTTTGATTTTTGTCCTTTACTTAACTATCAAGTATTGTTTTCAAAGTAATAAGTTTATTTTTTGGGTAAAATGTCATTTTAGGTGAGCGGTATGTTTCGCCTTGCAGTTATAGTTTTCATAATTGAATTTTTTTTTGTATTACTTAATTGGACTGATTATTTGTAAATATTATTTCGCGCGTCATCTCTATGACAATCTCTTCGAAGATGGCCAAGGAGGCGCGCGCATTGTGGGCTGAGAAAAATGCTCACACCAGTGTTAAATTGAACACAGTTGAACCGGCATCACCTCAACTTTTCCGCTACGAAAAAGTGCAAGTTATCAAAAATTGTGCTCTATAAACCTCAAGTAGCCACCCTGTAGCTGTATTTGGATCTTTAATAAGAAACAATAGTCGATCGGCAATCAAAGTTATCACCGAAGAGGAAATTTACAGTCGGCGTCCTGAGAAGTGTCAAGGTAGGCCATCTTTTCATACTTCGGGATTGTCATTTCGATATAAAATATCAATATCAATACCTAAAATTATTGAATACAGTCCACTTAAGAATCTTTGCGTATCATTATTATCGCAACAACTACTTCTCTTCGGGCTTGAAGGCCGTCGTTTTTCGGAATTTCTTCCTGACGTTTCGCTAGCGCGAGTGGCCAGCTTCTTCAGAGGCTTATTCATCTCCGATGACTAAACAGTTCGATTTCTCAAGGCGTATTTATATTGATGCAGGTAGTCTGGAGTGTTAATTACTTCTGTTGGGTTCGGGGAATAATCATCATTATTAGTTGCCGCACTACCTGCTGTGATTTCATTAGTTATTCACAGCAGGTAGTGCGGCAACTAATAATGATGATTATTTCCCGAACCCGACAGAAGTAATTAACACTCCAGACTACCTGCATCAATATAAATACGCCTTGAGAAATCGAACTGTTTAGTCATCGGAGATGAATAAGCCTCTGAAGAAGCTGGCCACTCGCGCTAGCGAAACGTCAGGAAGAAATTCCGAAAAACGACGGCCTTCAAGCCCGAAGAGAAGTAGTTATACTGATAACCTTGGCCACGAAAGCCTTAACCATTTTGTCATTCTAGAAAATTTTAATTAATAGTATTACCTCAGAAAATATAACATTAAGAAATGAAGAGGAAAAAAGAAAATAAAAAAAAGGAAAATCCCGACACCGGTTTCGAACCAGCGTCCCTCTAGAAAGATTAGTCCGAAACCAGGCGCATTAGACCACTCGGCTTGTTGAAGACTTGTAAAAAAATGATCAAAAACAGATATAGGTATCATGTACTTGAATGAAATATTATGTAGTGAATAATTTGATTTCTCTGATATGTTTTTTTTAATTCAGAATTATTTTTTATTGTTTTTATTATATCTTTAATGTTTAATTATTCAATAAATTTAAATTTCACGTGATGGTTCAATTTTATAATCACTTTTTTACATGTCTCATAAACAATTTTCCAATTTTAAGAATGTGTTTGATACTCAATTTGAGATAATTTGGATTTATTCATCAAATTTTCTCCAAAAATATAGTATTGAATCTAAAAAATTCGTCAAAATATGATAACACTCGATCGATTTTTCAATTGCTGTTAATTAACCAATTTAATAAACGATTTTTAGATGAATTGATAAATAATAATATTAATAATAATAATAGTAATAAATGGTCTTTATTTAACGTGGCGGAGTTCAGCGAGACGCTATTCTTCCACTCAACCACACAAATGACATACCTAACTATAGAAGTTGAAAAGATCCTGATGTCGTTCTCAAAAGAATAACGAGATCCAATTATCAATCAGAATAGTATATTATGCAACGATCATGTAATGATGGTTATTAATACACGAGCATTAACCGGGATAAGTATGGTTTATGCGAGTGTATTAATAACCATTACATGAGAGTTGCATAAGCTATTTTATCTACTCCCGATAAATAATGAAGAACTATAAATATTTTAGTTATATTTGTATTGAACACAATAACAGTAATTAATCGTAATTCTTTGAAAAATTCTAGAAAATCAGTATAACTTATGTTTCGCCTTGCAGTTATAGTTCTCATAAATGAATTTTTTTTTTGTATTACCTAATTGGACTGATTATTTGTAAATATTATTTCGCGCGTCATCTCTATGACAATCCCTTCGAAGATGGCCAAGGAGGCGCGCGCATTGTGGGCTGAGAAAAATGCTCACACCAGTGTTAAATTGAACACAGTTGAACCGGCATCACCTCAACTTTTCCGCTACGAAAAAGTGCAAGTTATCAAAAATTGTGCTCTATAAACCTCAAGTTTTGCGTGAACCTGTAGCTGTATTTGGATCTTTAATAAGAAACAATAGTCGATCGGCAATCAAAGTTATCACCGAAGAGGAAATTTAAAGTCGGCGTCCTGAGAAGTGTCAAGGTAGGCCATCTTTTCATACTTCGGGATTGTCATTTCGATATAAAATATCAATATCAATACCTAAAATTATTGAATACAGTCCACTTAAGAATCTTTGCGTATCATTATTATCGCAACATTTTTTGGTCCCATCGACCGCAGATATTGAAACTTGCATATTTGGTTTTTTTTCTCATTTTCTTGCTTCTGATAATTGAACTCGTAGGTTACCGATCGCGCACCTGGTTTGCGTCTCTCGCCAATTCGACGATAACAAACGTCTCAAGTACCTATTGGGTATTTTATATTATATGCGTATTCCACTTTTCGTTCTTACAGTACGTAATTGCCGGTACATAATTTCGCTATTGATAAATTTCTCGATTTCTCTGGTTTAAGTCTTGTTGAACCGCTCATAATCTCATATTTCTCACAACAAGAATTGAACTTCTCAGTAATTTACGGAATTTTATCGCATTTCAAAGAGATTACATCCCCCTCTCTCTGTTTTATTTCTCAATGAAAGTGTATATCTCCCCCAAGAATTAAAACATTACTCACTCTTTGAATTGGTATCAATTTGGAAGTTCCAAAAATTAAATACTTCAGCTACTCTCTCATATCTATTTTAGCTATATTACAGCTCTCATTTGAAATCAATAAGATGTCTGTTGATAAAAAACTTAAGGGCCTTTTGGCTCAAAGAAAAGGTATCATTGAACGTTTGGATGAAATTAAAATTGTAGCTAATCAAGCTTTGAATGATACTACCGTTCACAGTCAGTTGAAAGTTCGATACAAGCATATGTGCAATATTGCAAGTGAATTTAATAATCAACATTCCGCCATTCTGAATCTTTTAGCCACTATTGATGATTCTGATATGGACGAACAACATAATATTCGAAAAAACTTTGATAAGAATTTCTATGAAATAGAAGTAATATTTTCAGACTTATTTGATGATCAAAAATGTCAAATCACTAATTCTACTCAAAGTCATGTGAAATTACCCAAATTAGAGCTCAAAATATTTGATGGTTCGAGTCGAAATTGGAAAACATATATAGATCTTTTCAATTCTATGATTCACAACAACACAAATTTGAGTAATGTTGAAAAGTTTTCGTATTTACGCAACTCTTTGGAAGGGCAACCACTTAGTCTCGTTCAAGGTACACCTTTAACGGAAAGAAATTACCTTATTGCGTATAACTCTTTAATTGATCATTATGAGGATTCCCGTTTGATATCTGTTAGTCACTGGCGTGAAATTGAAAAAACTAAGAGGCTCTCTACTGATCATGATCTGAGGGCTCTGCAGAATTTATTGAGCACATTCACTGAAAACTTATCTGTTCTTGATACTCTTGGTCACACAACTAAGCAGTGGGACTTCATCTTATTTCACATGTTGTACGACCGCTTAGAACCAAACACAGCTACTCGTTTTGAACTAGAATGTGGAAAAACTCTGAAAGAATCTGCTAGTAAAAATAAACATTATGAGATTTTGTTAACCTTTTTGAAAAAACAGTGTGCGGCTCTCAATACCGTTTCGTATTCTTCCCCTCCGGTTTATGAAAAAGAAAAATATAACAATAAATGCGCAAAGAAGGTAACTCTTGTGAATTTTACTCAAACCAGCTGTCCCGTGTGCAATAAAGTTGGTCATTTGATTTATAGTTGTCCTGATTTTTTGGAAAAAACTACAGACGATAGATATAATATTATCAAAGGTCATAAATGGTGCACTAATTGCCTTGGTGTGAAACATGCGACTAGTAAATGTACTTCACGAGCCCGCTGTGCAAAATGTTCTAAGTTACATCATACATTATTACATCATGATAAAATAAATACTTTTTCCTCTGTCTCTGGTAGTGTAAGTACTCGTAATAATGGTAACAATTCACTCTCCAATACGATCCATAACCCTCAAAAATGCGATGCGCAAACTCAATCAATAGTTCTTACAAATATTGATCCTGATGAGTGTCTAAGAAAAAATTTGGTACTTTTGGCCACTGCTCAAATTCGTGTTCTTGATCATCAAGGTAATTACCAACTCGTACGCGTCCTACTAGATAGTGCGAGTCAAGTCAATTTCATAACGAGTAAATGTTGTAATCGTTTAGGTCTCTCTAAACGGTCTCTTTCTCTTTTGATTAAAGGTTTGGGAAACGCAACCTCGAATATTTTCCAAGAAGTCACATGTACTTTCATTCCAAAATCGTCGACTGAACCTATAATAACTTTAGATTTCGCCGTGACTCATAAAATTTGTGATAGTATACCCACTTTTGATTTACCCCAAGATAATTTTCATAAATTTTCCCATTTGAACTTAGCAGATGATAAGTTCCATATCTCTAGTCCAATTGAAATGCTTCTTGGATGTGACGTCTTTGGATTTTTATTTAAAGAAGGTCATATATCCGATTCTATCCATGAGCCCGTAGCATTCAATACCCATCTTGGTTGGATTATCATGGGTCGCGTTCCTGTGACATCAACAACCCCTCCTGACACTACTCTTTGCACTACTGAATCTTCACTTGAGGATATTGTCAAAGGGTTTTGGCAGCTCGAACAAGTTCCACACGTACTAGCCCTATCCCCCGATGATATTGCTGCTGAGAAATTATTTTGTGAAACTCTCACTAGAGATGAAAGTGGTCGTTACGTAGTAGAATTGCCCTTCAAATCTCCCCAATTCCCCACGTTCGAGAATTCAAGGGACATAGCCCTTCGTCGATTTTATTCGTTAGCACGACGTTTTCAGAATAATTCTACGCTCTATGGAGAATATTGCCGCTTCATGCAAGATTATCTTGAATCCGGTCACATGGATTTAGCAAAACCTTTGCCAGATTCTCAACCCCATTATTATATTCCACATCACTGTGTTATTCGAGCGGAAAGTTCAACTACTAAACTTCGTGTTGTCTTCGATGCCTCCGCAAAATCAAACAATAATTCATCTCTGAATGAATCCTTATATGTAGGTCCTAAGTTGCAGAAAGATATATTCTCTTTGCTCTTACTATTTCGAACATACCCTGTAGTCTTTACTGCCGATATAAAACAAGCTTTCCGTCAGATTAGGATGTCTGAGAGTCATAAAGATTTTCAAAGAATTGTTTGGAGATTCTCAAAATCAGAAGAAATAAAAGATTACCGACTGAATACGGTAACATACGGAATATCATCTTCCCCTTTCCAAACGATTCGAACTCTCATACAACTAGCACGAGACTATCAGTCTCAATATCCCCGAGCCTCTAAGATTCTACAAAATGAAATATATGTCGACGATATTCTCACCGGTGCCGAATCCGTTTAGTCTGCACTTGAACTACAGAAAGAATTAATTGAAATTTTAGCTTTGGGAGGTTTCGAATTGAGGAAATGGGCTAGCAATTGTCCCTTTTTACTTTCTCATTTAGATGAAGCGGCTTCTCAAATCAATCCACGTTCTTTCGACAAAGAGAATGATACCACTATAAAAATCCTAGGCTTACAATGGAACCCTTCAGGTGACACCTTCACCTTTAAAATTGATTCTACGTACACGAAATGTACGAAACGCAATATATTATCCGATTCAGCTCGTATATTCGATCCACTCGGTTTTCTTGCTCCCACTACTGTCTTAATAAAGCTACTTATTCAAAATTTATGGTCATCAGGTCTCGATTGGGATCAGGTTGCTCCTCCTTCCATCAGTATTCCTTGGTCTTCTTATAAAAATAGTTTATCTTGCCTATCTTCACTCTCTTTACCTCGTAACATTTCAATGAGTAATATAAAATTTTGTGAATTGCATGGCTTTTGCGATAGCTCCGAGAGCGCATATGCAGCAGTCGTTTATCTCAGAATAGTGTCAGATAAACAAGTAAACATTAATTTTTTGTGTGCCAAATCTCGAGTTGCGCCCCTGAAACGCATCTCTATTCCTAGGCTTGAATTGTGTTCCGCTGTTCTGCTGGCAGATCTTATGTTTGCCGTTGCAGAGGCTTACAAAAATAATTTAGACGTAACTTCAACTTTTGGTTGGACACCTTTGTAAGTAACCGAGTTAGCTATATTCAAGAAAGGCTACCTGCCCATCGGTGGTCTCACGTATCTTCCGAGGATAATCCTGCCGACTGCGCGACGCGAGGCATTCTTCCTTCCGAATTAATCCAACTGAAAAAATGGTGGGCGGGACCTTCTTTCTTACACAACCATAAAGGGCCATGGTTCGTAGAACCCGTTACTTGCGTAAAGGAAATCGAGTTGGAAAGGCGAAAAATTGCCCTTAATTTAGTTACCCCAGAGCCAACAGTATGGAATGAATTGATAGAACGATTTTCATCGCTGTCAAAAATAAATCGTATTTTTGCGTATGTCCTACGATTTGTTTCAAATCTTAAAATTTCAGAAGGTCGTAAAAAACAACCCCTTAGCTCGAATGACTTAGACAGTGCCCTCTTAACTTTAATTAAATTTGTTCAAGCTGATTGTTTTTCGAAGGAAATCCTCTCAAAACCTAATAATATTGATCTCAAAACTCTTCCCAAACATTTTCGTAAGTTGAATGTATTTGTTGACAAAGAGGGTATTCTCAGGGTGGGCGGACGCTTGATCCATTCATCTTTGTCTTATAATCAAAAGCACCCCTGTTTGTTACCTACTGATCATAGGCGTCTCATAATAGATTATACTCATCAAAAGTATTTACACCCTGGGCTGCAAGCGACTCAAGCATTGCTCACTCAGAAGTATTGGATACTCTCCTCAAAAAGAATAATCAAGAAGAGTATCTCATCTTGCATTCGTTGCTTTCGATGCAATCCCATTTCGACAACTCCTTTTATGGGCGATCTACCTTCTGTACGTGTCAATCAAATTAAATGTTTTTCTAAATGTGGAGTTGACTTTGGTGGTCCGTTCCTTGTGACAATGGGTAAGATGCGTGGCTCTAAAACGTATAAAGCATATATATGCCTCTTTGTTTGTTTAGCCGTCAAGGCTGTTCATTTAGAGCTTGCGACCGAACTCTCTAGTGACGCCTTTTTAGCCGCTCTGCGACGATTTCTCTCACGTCGTGGTCCCACCACTGACATATACAGTGATTGTGGAACGAACTTCATTGGAGCTTCCAAGCAGCTTCTTCAAAATATGCGAGAGGCATCTATCCAGGAAGGCATAAATTGGCATTTTAACCCACCATCCGCTCCAAATTTTGGAGGAATTTGGGAAGCTGGCATAAAATCAGTGAAAAAACATTTAACCCGTGTTGTTGGAAACCATATTTTAACATATGAAGAATTTCAAACTGTTTTGATATCTATTGAGGCGGTATTGAATTCGCGACCCTTGTGCTCAATCAGTTCTGACCCAAATGATTTAAATCCATTAACTCCCAGTCATTTTTTAACCCTTCAACCCTTGAACTCATTTATAGAAGTAAAACTGGGAAGACTTTCACGTTGGCAGCTCCTAAAACGCTTGCATCAAGATTTTTGGAAGCGATGGCATGTAGAGTATCTCCACACACTTAATCAGAGGACTAAGTGGTTTAATACTTCTTCGCCCGTAAACATAGGTACTATAGTGTTGCTGAAAGACGAACTTTCACCCCCCTTGAAATGGAATTTAGGGCGTGTTACAGAGACGTACCCAGGTGCGGACGGTATCGTTCGAGTAGTGTCAGTTAAGACACAAAAGGGAGTTTTCAAACGCCCAGTTTCTAAAGTATGTCCCCTTCCGGACTATTAATTTTTTTTTGATTTTTGTCCTTTACTTAACTATCAAGTATTGTTTTCAAAGTAATAAGTTTATTTTTTGGGTAAAATGTCATTTTAGGTGAGCGGTATGTTTCGCCTTGCAGTTATAGTTTTCATAATTGAATTTTTTTTTGTATTACTTAATTGGACTGATTATTTGTAAATATTATTTCGCGCGTCATCTCTATGACAATCTCTTCGAAGATGGCCAAGGAGGCGCGCGCATTGTGGGCTGAGAAAAATGCTCACACCAGTGTTAAATTGAACACAGTTGAACCGGCATCACCTCAACTTTTCCGCTACGAAAAAGTGCAAGTTATCAAAAATTGTGCTCTATAAACCTCAAGTAGCCACCCTGTAGCTGTATTTGGATCTTTAATAAGAAACAATAGTCGATCGGCAATCAAAGTTATCACCGAAGAGGAAATTTACAGTCGGCGTCCTGAGAAGTGTCAAGGTAGGCCATCTTTTCATACTTCGGGATTGTCATTTCGATATAAAATATCAATATCAATACCTAAAATTATTGAATACAGTCCACTTAAGAATCTTTGCGTATCATTATTATCGCAACAACTACTTCTCTTCGGGCTTGAAGGCCGTCGTTTTTCGGAATTTCTTCCTGACGTTTCGCTAGCGCGAGTGGCCAGCTTCTTCAGAGGCTTATTCATCTCCGATGACTAAACAGTTCGATTTCTCAAGGCGTATTTATATTGATGCAGGTAGTCTGGAGTGTTAATTACTTCTGTTGGGTTCGGGGAATAATCATCATTATTAGTTGCCGCACTACCTGCTGTGATTTCATTAGTTATTCACAGCAGGTAGTGCGGCAACTGATAATGATGATTATTTCCCGAACCCGACAGAAGTAATTAACACTCCAGACTACCTGCATCAATATAAATACGCCTTGAGAAATCGAACTGTTTAGTCATCGGAGATGAATAAGCCTCTGAAGAAGCTGGCCACTCGCGCTAGCGAAACGTCAGGAAGAAATTCCGAAAAACGACGGCCTTCAAGCCCGAAGAGAAGTAGTTATACTGATAACCTTGGCCACGAAAGCCTTAACCATTTTGTCATTCTAGAAAATTTTAATTAATAGTATTACCTCAGAAAATATAACATTAAGAAATGAAGAGGAAAAAAGAAAATAAAAAAAAGGAAAATCCCGACACCGGTTTCGAACCAGCGTCCCTCTAGAAAGATTAGTCCGAAACCAGGCGCATTAGACCACTCGGCTTGTTGAAGACTTGTAAAAAAATGATCAAAAACAGATATAGGTATCATGTACTTGAATGAAATATTATGTAGTGAATAATTTGATTTCTCTGATATGTTTTTTTTAATTCAGAATTATTTTTTATTGTTTTTATTATATCTTTAATGTTTAATTATTCAATAAATTTAAATTTCACGTGATGGTTCAATTTTATAATCACTTTTTTACATGTCTCATAAACAATTTTCCAATTTTAAGAATGTGTTTGATACTCAATTTGAGATAATTTGGATTTATTCATCAAATTTTCTCCAAAAATATAGTATTGAATCTAAAAAATTCGTCAAAATATGATAACACTCGATCGATTTTTCAATTGCTGTTAATTAACCAATTTAATAAACGATTTTTAGATGAATTGATAAATAATAATATTAATAATAATAATAGTAATAAATGGTCTTTATTTAACGTGGCGGAGTTCAGCGAGACGCTATTCTTCCACTCAACCACACAAATGACATACCTAACTATAGAAGTTGAAAAGATCCTGATGTCGTTCTCAAAAGAATAACGAGATCCAATTATCAATCAGAATAGTATATTATGCAACGATCATGTAATGATGGTTATTAATACACGAGCATTAACCGGGATAAGTATGGTTTATGCGAGTGTATTAATAACCATTACATGAGAGTTGCATAAGCTATTTTATCTACTCCCGATAAATAATGAAGAACTATAAATATTTTAGTTATATTTGTATTGAACACAATAACAGTAATTAATCGTAATTCTTTGAAAAATTCTAGAAAATCAGTATAACTTATGTTTCGCCTTGCAGTTATAGTTCTCATAAATGAATTTTTTTTTTGTATTACCTAATTGGACTGATTATTTGTAAATATTATTTCGCGCGTCATCTCTATGACAATCCCTTCGAAGATGGCCAAGGAGGCGCGCGCATTGTGGGCTGAGAAAAATGCTCACACCAGTGTTAAATTGAACACAGTTGAACCGGCATCACCTCAACTTTTCCGCTACGAAAAAGTGCAAGTTATCAAAAATTGTGCTCTATAAACCTCAAGTTTTGCGTGAACCTGTAGCTGTATTTGGATCTTTAATAAGAAACAATAGTCGATCGGCAATCAAAGTTATCACCGAAGAGGAAATTTAAAGTCGGCGTCCTGAGAAGTGTCAAGGTAGGCCATCTTTTCATACTTCGGGATTGTCATTTCGATATAAAATATCAATATCAATACCTAAAATTATTGAATACAGTCCACTTAAGAATCTTTGCGTATCATTATTATCGCAACATTTTTTGGTCCCATCGACCGCAGATATTGAAACTTGCATATTTGGTTTTTTTTCTCATTTTCTTGCTTCTGATAATTGAACTCGTAGGTTACCGATCGCGCACCTGGTTTGCGTCTCTCGCCAATTCGACGATAACAAACGTCTCAAGTACCTATTGGGTATTTTATATTATATGCGTATTCCACTTTTCGTTCTTACAGTACGTAATTGCCGGTACATAATTTCGCTATTGATAAATTTCTCGATTTCTCTGGTTTAAGTCTTGTTGAACCGCTCATAATCTCATATTTCTCACAACAAGAATTGAACTTCTCAGTAATTTACGGAATTTTATCGCATTTCAAAGAGATTACATCCCCCTCTCTCTGTTTTATTTCTCAATGAAAGTGTATATCTCCCCCAAGAATTAAAACATTACTCACTCTTTGAATTGGTATCAATTTGGAAGTTCCAAAAATTAAATACTTCAGCTACTCTCTCATATCTATTTTAGCTATATTACAGCTCTCATTTGAAATCAATAAGATGTCTGTTGATAAAAAACTTAAGGGCCTTTTGGCTCAAAGAAAATGTATCATTGAACGTTTGGATGAAATTAAAATTGTAGCTAATCAAGCTTTGAATGATACTACCGTTCACAGTCAGTTGAAAGTTCGATACAAGCATATGTGCAATATTGCAAGTGAATTTAATAATCAACATTCCGCCATTCTGAATCTTTTAGCCACTATTGATGATTCTGATATGGACGAACAACATAATATTCGAAAAAACTTTGATAAGAATTTCTATGAAATAGAAGTAATATTTTCAGACTTATTTGATGATCAAAAATGTCAAATCACTAATTCTACTCAAAGTCATGTGAAATTACCCAAATTAGAGCTCAAAATATTTGATGGTTCGAGTCGAAATTGGAAAACATATATAGATCTTTTCAATTCTATGATTCACAACAACACAAATTTGAGTAATGTTGAAAAGTTTTCGTATTTACGCAACTCTTTGGAAGGGCAACCACTTAGTCTCGTTCAAGGTACACCTTTAACGGAAAGAAATTACCTTATTGCGTATAACTCTTTAATTGATCATTATGAGGATTCCCGTTTGATATCTGTTAGTCACTGGCGTGAAATTGAAAAAACTAAGAGGCTCTCTACTGATCATGATCTGAGGGCTCTGCAGAATTTATTGAGCACATTCACTGAAAACTTATCTGTTCTTGATACTCTTGGTCACACAACTAAGCAGTGGGACTTCATCTTATTTCACATGTTGTACGACCGCTTAGAACCAAACACAGCTACTCGTTTTGAACTAGAATGTGGAAAAACTCTGAAAGAATCTGCTAGTAAAAATAAACATTATGAGATTTTGTTAACCTTTTTGAAAAAACAGTGTGCGGCTCTCAATACCGTTTCGTATTCTTCCCCTCCGGTTTATGAAAAAGAAAAATATAACAATAAATGCGCAAAGAAGGTAACTCTTGTGAATTTTACTCAAACCAGCTGTCCCGTGTGCAATAAAGTTGGTCATTTGATTTATAGTTGTCCTGATTTTTTGGAAAAAACTACAGACGATAGATATAATATTATCAAAGGTCATAAATGGTGCACTAATTGCCTTGGTGTGAAACATGCGACTAGTAAATGTACTTCACGAGCCCGCTGTGCAAAATGTTCTAAGTTACATCATACATTATTACATCATGATAAAATAAATACTTTTTCCTCTGTCTCTGGTAGTGTAAGTACTCGTAATAATGGTAACAATTCACTCTCCAATACGATCCATAACCCTCAAAAATGCGATGCGCAAACTCAATCAATAGTTCTTACAAATATTGATCCTGATGAGTGTCTAAGAAAAAATTTGGTACTTTTGGCCACTGCTCAAATTCGTGTTCTTGATCATCAAGGTAATTACCAACTCGTACGCGTCCTACTAGATAGTGCGAGTCAAGTCAATTTCATAACGAGTAAATGTTGTAATCGTTTAGGTCTCTCTAAACGGTCTCTTTCTCTTTTGATTAAAGGTTTGGGAAACGCAACCTCGAATATTTTCCAAGAAGTCACATGTACTTTCATTCCAAAATCGTCGACTGAACCTATAATAACTTTAGATTTCGCCGTGACTCATAAAATTTGTGATAGTATACCCACTTTTGATTTACCCCAAGATAATTTTCATAAATTTTCCCATTTGAACTTAGCAGATGATAAGTTCCATATCTCTAGTCCAATTGAAATGCTTCTTGGATGTGACGTCTTTGGATTTTTATTTAAAGAAGGTCATATACCCGATTCTATCCATGAGCCCGTAGCATTCAATACCCATCTTGGTTGGATTATCATGGGTCGCGTTCCTGTGACATCAACAACCCCTCCTGACACTACTCTTTGCACTACTGAATCTTCACTTGAGGATATTGTCAAAGGGTTTTGGCAGCTCGAACAAGTTCCACACGTACTAGCCCTATCCCCCGATGATATTGCTGCTGAGAAATTATTTTGTGAAACTCTCACTAGAGATGAAAGTGGTCGTTACGTAGTAGAATTGCCCTTCAAATCTCCCCAATTCCCCACGTTCGAGAATTCAAGGGACATAGCCCTTCGTCGATTTTATTCGTTAGCACGACGTTTTCAGAATAATTCTACGCTCTATGGAGAATATTGCCGCTTCATGCAAGATTATCTTGAATCCGGTCACATGGATTTAGCAAAACCTTTGCCCGATTCTCAACCCCATTATTATATTCCACATCACTGTGTTATTCGAGCGGAAAGTTCAACTACTAAACTTCGTGTTGTCTTCGATGCCTCCGCAAAATCAAACAATAATTCATCTCTGAATGAATCCTTATATGTAGGTCCTAAGTTGCAGAAAGATATATTCTCTTTGCTCTTACTATTTCGAACATACCCTGTAGTCTTTACTGCCGATATAAAACAAGCTTTCCGTCAGATTAGGATGTCTGAGAGTCATAAAGATTTTCAAAGAATTGTTTGGAGATTCTCAAAATCAGAAGAAATAAAAGATTACCGACTGAATACGGTAACATACGGAATATCATCTTCCCCTTTCCAAACGATTCGAACTCTCATACAACTAGCACGAGACTATCAGTCTCAATATCCCCGAGCCTCTAAGATTCTACAAAATGAAATATATGTCGACGATATTCTCACCGGTGCCGAATCCGTTTAGTCTGCACTTGAACTACAGAAAGAATTAATTGAAATTTTAGCTTTGGGAGGTTTCGAATTGAGGAAATGGGCTAGCAATTGTCCCTTTTTACTTTCTCATTTAGATGAAGCGGCTTCTCAAATCAATCCACGTTCTTTCGACAAAGAGAATGATACCACTATAAAAATCCTAGGCTTACAATGGAACCCTTCAGGTGACACCTTCACCTTTAAAATTGATTCTACGTACACGAAATGTACGAAACGCAATATATTATCCGATTCAGCTCGTATATTCGATCCACTCGGTTTTCTTGCTCCCACTACTGTCTTAATAAAGCTACTTATTCAAAATTTATGGTCATCAGGTCTCGATTGGGATCAGGTTGCTCCTCCTTCCATCAGTATTCCTTGGTCTTCTTATAAAAATAGTTTATCTTGCCTATCTTCACTCTCTTTACCTCGTAACATTTCAATGAGTAATATAAAATTTTGTGAATTGCATGGCTTTTGCGATAGCTCCGAGAGCGCATATGCAGCAGTCGTTTATCTCAGAATAGTGTCAGATAAACAAGTAAACATTAATTTTTTGTGTGCCAAATCTCGAGTTGCGCCCCTGAAACGCATCTCTATTCCTAGGCTTGAATTGTGTTCCGCTGTTCTGCTGGCAGATCTTATGTTTGCCGTTGCAGAGGCTTACAAAAATAATTTAGACGTAACTTCAACTTTTGGTTGGACACCTTTGTAAGTAACCGAGTTAGCTATATTCAAGAAAGGCTACCTGCCCATCGGTGGTCTCACGTATCTTCCGAGGATAATCCTGCCGACTGCGCGACGCGAGGCATTCTTCCTTCCGAATTAATCCAACTGAAAAAATGGTGGGCGGGACCTTCTTTCTTACACAACCATAAAGGGCCATGGTTCGTAGAACCCGTTACTTGCGTAAAGGAAATCGAGTTGGAAAGGCGAAAAATTGCCCTTAATTTAGTTACCCCAGAGCCAACAGTATGGAATGAATTGATAGAACGATTTTCATCGCTGTCAAAAATAAATCGTATTTTTGCGTATGTCCTACGATTTGTTTCAAATCTTAAAATTTCAGAAGGTCGTAAAAAACAACCCCTTAGCTCGAATGACTTAGACAGTGCCCTCTTAACTTTAATTAAATTTGTTCAAGCTGATTGTTTTTCGAAGGAAATCCTCTCAAAACCTAATAATATTGATCTCAAAACTCTTCCCAAACATTTTCGTAAGTTGAATGTATTTGTTGACAAAGAGGGTATTCTCAGGGTGGGCGGACGCTTGATCCATTCATCTTTGTCTTATAATCAAAAGCACCCCTGTTTGTTACCTACTGATCATAGGCGTCTCATAATAGATTATACTCATCAAAAGTATTTACACCCTGGGCTGCAAGCGACTCAAGCATTGCTCACTCAGAAGTATTGGATACTCTCCTCAAAAAGAATAATCAAGAAGAGTATCTCATCTTGCATTCGTTGCTTTCGATGCAATCCCATTTCGACAACTCCTTTTATGGGCGATCTACCTTCTGTACGTGTCAATCAAATTAAATGTTTTTCTAAATGTGGAGTTGACTTTGGTGGTCCGTTCCTTGTGACAATGGGTAAGATGCGTGGCTCTAAAACGTATAAAGCATATATATGCCTCTTTGTTTGTTTAGCCGTCAAGGCTGTTCATTTAGAGCTTGCGACCGAACTCTCTAGTGACGCCTTTTTAGCCGCTCTGCGACGATTTCTCTCACGTCGTGGTCCCACCACTGACATATACAGTGATTGTGGAACGAACTTCATTGGAGCTTCCAAGCAGCTTCTTCAAAATATGCGAGAGGCATCTATCCAGGAAGGCATAAATTGGCATTTTAACCCACCATCCGCTCCAAATTTTGGAGGAATTTGGGAAGCTGGCATAAAATCAGTGAAAAAACATTTAACCCGTGTTGTTGGAAACCATATTTTAACATATGAAGAATTTCAAACTGTTTTGATATCTATTGAGGCGGTATTGAATTCGCGACCCTTGTGCTCAATCAGTTCTGACCCAAATGATTTAAATCCATTAACTCCCAGTCATTTTTTAACCCTTCAACCCTTGAACTCATTTATAGAAGTAAAACTGGGAAGACTTTCACGTTGGCAGCTCCTAAAACGCTTGCATCAAGATTTTTGGAAGCGATGGCATGTAGAGTATCTCCACACACTTAATCAGAGGACTAAGTGGTTTAATACTTCTTCGCCCGTAAACATAGGTACTATAGTGTTGCTGAAAGACGAACTTTCACCCCCCTTGAAATGGAATTTAGGGCGTGTTACAGAGACGTACCCAGGTGCGGACGGTATCGTTCGAGTAGTGTCAGTTAAGACACAAAAGGGAGTTTTCAAACGCCCAGTTTCTAAAGTATGTCCCCTTCCGGACTATTAATTTTTTTTTGATTTTTGTCCTTTACTTAACTATCAAGTATTGTTTTCAAAGTAATAAGTTTATTTTTTGGGTAAAATGTCATTTTAGGTGAGCGGTATGTTTCGCCTTGCAGTTATAGTTTTCATAATTGAATTTTTTTTTGTATTACTTAATTGGACTGATTATTTGTAAATATTATTTCGCGCGTCATCTCTATGACAATCTCTTCGAAGATGGCCAAGGAGGCGCGCGCATTGTGGGCTGAGAAAAATGCTCACACCAGTGTTAAATTGAACACAGTTGAACCGGCATCACCTCAACTTTTCCGCTACGAAAAAGTGCAAGTTATCAAAAATTGTGCTCTATAAACCTCAAGTAGCCACCCTGTAGCTGTATTTGGATCTTTAATAAGAAACAATAGTCGATCGGCAATCAAAGTTATCACCGAAGAGGAAATTTACAGTCGGCGTCCTGAGAAGTGTCAAGGTAGGCCATCTTTTCATACTTCGGGATTGTCATTTCGATATAAAATATCAATATCAATACCTAAAATTATTGAATACAGTCCACTTAAGAATCTTTGCGTATCATTATTATCGCAACAACTACTTCTCTTCGGGCTTGAAGGCCGTCGTTTTTCGGAATTTCTTCCTGACGTTTCGCTAGCGCGAGTGGCCAGCTTCTTCAGAGGCTTATTCATCTCCGATGACTAAACAGTTCGATTTCTCAAGGCGTATTTATATTGATGCAGGTAGTCTGGAGTGTTAATTACTTCTGTTGGGTTCGGGGAATAATCATCATTATTAGTTGCCGCACTACCTGCTGTGATTTCATTAGTTATTCACAGCAGGTAGTGCGGCAACTAATAATGATGATTATTTCCCGAACCCGACAGAAGTAATTAACACTCCAGACTACCTGCATCAATATAAATACGCCTTGAGAAATCGAACTGTTTAGTCATCGGAGATGAATAAGCCTCTGAAGAAGCTGGCCACTCGCGCTAGCGAAACGTCAGGAAGAAATTCCGAAAAACGACGGCCTTCAAGCCCGAAGAGAAGTAGTTATACTGATAACCTTGGCCACGAAAGCCTTAACCATTTTGTCATTCTAGAAAATTTTAATTAATAGTATTACCTCAGAAAA
The DNA here is from genome assembly GCA_032362365.1 of Zygogramma bicolorata. Lineage (NCBI taxonomy): Eukaryota > Metazoa > Arthropoda > Insecta > Coleoptera > Chrysomelidae > Zygogramma > Zygogramma bicolorata. The sequence continues at coordinate 224,378 of JAVJAQ010005291.1, forward strand.
TATAACATTAAGAAATGAAGAGGAAAAAAGAAAATAAAAAAAAGGAAAATCCCGACACCGGTTTCGAACCAGCGTCCCTCTAGAAAGATTAGTCCGAAACCAGGCGCATTAGACCACTCGGCTTGTTGAAGACTTGTAAAAAAATGATCAAAAACAGATATAGGTATCATGTACTTGAATGAAATATTATGTAGTGAATAATTTGATTTCTCTGATATGTGTGGAAGTGTTCCACAATTCTTCCATATTGCTGATATCATTTTGATGATATAATTATCGAAATTCAGCTGTATTCTATGAAAATGTAATACCTACTGATTTCGACAAACGTCAAATTCAAATACGAAGTGTTTAAAATGCATGCTTGATTGACAAATAATTGCTTTCTATTGGTTGAAAATCTGTATCGTAATGAGAAATATGTATCGTTATCAATTTCATTATAACAATGGTTGTGAGCATATAAGAGTATGGGTTCAGATAAATATAATATATTATGATACAAGTGCACAAGAAAGCCTTTGAAGCACGTCCAACTAATTCAAGTGCTTCGAAGGCACTTGCACACGTGTATCATACCGTATTTTTGATTCTCATGAAAGAAATATTCCAATACACCTGCTATCTTATGCATTTTGCGTGTATTTCGTTCCAACACAATAATTAAATATTCTCTAACAGTTCACAAAGTAATCGGTTACCCTTGACTGTCAGTGAATTGAGAGCAAACACCGCGCGTACAAAAGATAGTAGTGGATTCATATTGTTTGGTTTCATTTCATATCTTGAGTGGCTTTCGAAGAAAGTACGTCTCTTCTCCAATTTGGAAGGAGAATTCGATGCTCGTCTCCCGTTCAGAACTTCCCACTCACAACGAATTTTCATTCGAACCTTGTTACAGAATATACTATTGCTGAACATTTTTTTTGGCCTTTTCTTCTCCGAATCAAAAATTAGAAATGACATCTTCTATGAAAGAAGTAAAATCAAAAAACTACAAACACTCTCTGTGTATGGCTTGGAATGAAGTATTATCCTGGAGAGTGAGATTTTTTACAAGAAGCTCTCTATTTTGCTTTATGTAGATATTCCTATATTTGCTATCTGATTGATTCAATTTTCATATGCTTGGTATACAAATTGAGCAAGAAAAAGTGATTTCTATTCAATCCAGCGCCTGTCGTTGCCATATAGGCAGGGGAATAGCTGTTTTAGATGGACTCTTTCTTCCTTTTTGTGAATGGGTCAAACGTCTTTGTATGATATACACGTACCTATCCACAAAGAGTGTCTGTAATTTTTTGATTTTACTTCTTTCATAGAAGATGACATTTCTAATTTTTGATTCGGAGAAGAAAAAGCCAAAAAAAATTTTCATCAAACCTCATTCTCTACAAAAAAGCCCAATTCCTCATTATACTATTACTTTTATAGATTAAGCGCAGAAACTATTTTTTGTGACTTCGAGTTTCATCGGAATTCAGACAAATTTCAAGATGATTATGTGATGGAACCCACTGTATAATTGAATTATTGTATTCCCAATCCTCCCGCTGATTCAATGAATATGAATTGAAGTGAAGGTGCTCGCATATTACTGGCAACACTGCCGGACGCACACTCGTGGATGCGATGGACCTATTACCCGAAACCGGATGCAGAGTTGCATACATGATGAATGAATATATTTAAGGGTGCAGAAATGTTGATAATATGTGCGGATGCAGAAATGATATACTGTTTGGTTAATAGGAGACGCCGAAATGTCTGTAGCATGAAATGACGCAGAAATGATAGTAATGTTTATATATATATATATATATATATATAAATATATATATATATATATATATATATATATATATAGAATAACGATTTAGTGACTGGTTCGAGTATAGGTCCTGCTGTAGTGAGGTTGCAGTCAAAAAAGGGGGCTAAATTTACAAAGAAAACTCTTTGTTATACGTCGAGCTTTCGGTAATGTTTATCACCTTCTTCGGGACAACTATAAAATGGTTGATTACAATATATATAAGTTATTTTATAAATGGAGTACTTACTAACGTGAGATTGAAATGAAATTGGATCAGAACAAACAGAAAATACATGAGTTAAATGAAATGACAATGACAAGTTTACTCAATCAATTATAGTCTATAATCCCACGAAGAACTTTGTGAAGATTAGTAGAGATGTTGTTATAATGGAAAGCTCAAAAGATGATTGTGAAAACATTGCAGTGGTTAATGATAAAGAAACAAAGAATGAGCAGATTCATGAGACAGAAGAATTATCAGAAAACTCAGTTTCAGTGGGAGACACTGATGAAGAGTATTTCAGTAACAGCTGGAATGAAACGGAAGAGCTGCAAGATGATGACGAGGAGTTTGTAGTAAGGACTTAAGAAAACGGGGAACCACAAACACTCAGGAAGTCTAGTAGAGTCCCAAAACCTAAACTCTACGAAGATTATGTAACTTATTCAACTTTGGAAGACACAGATAATCTTGAAAGTGATCCAACAACAGTCCAGGATGCATTGTCAAGACCAGACACAGAAAAATGGGGACAAGCAATACAAGATGAGCTGCATTCTTTTGATGTCAACAATGCCTGGGAGCTGATGGTTGCAGAATAGTGCAGTGCAAGTGGGTGTTCAAGCGTAAGCTCGATTTTGGAAATAATGTGCAGTATCGAGCTCGTTTGGTAGCTAAAGGTTTTTTGCAAAAACCGGGTGTTGATTTCAGTGAAACTTTTTCTCTTGTAGTGAGATTTTCTTCATTGAGACTGTTGATTGCTCTGTCAGTTAAATTGAATTTCAAAATTGTGCATTTAGATGTTACTACTGCATTTTTAAATGGTTTTTTGAAAGAGGACGTGTATATGTCTTCACCAGAATGTCTTGAAGTAAACGAAAGCACAAATAAAGTATTGAAACTAAACAGAGCAATATATGGTCTCAAACAGGCTTCTAGAGCCTGGTATGAAAGAGTTGATATTTTTCTAAGAAATTTAGGTTATAACAAATCTAAATTAGAACCATGTATATTCATTAAGGTTGATAGGAAGCTTACAACTATAATCGCATTATATGTAGATGATTTTTCTATTTTTAGGTCCTGTAAAGAAATGTCTTGATATGAGGGTGAATTTTGATGAAAAGAATAATGTCATAATCCTGGATCAAGAACAATATGTAAAACAAGTTTTGAAAAGATTCAATATGTTGAATTGTAAGGGAATTCGTACACCTATGGAACCTAATGTAAATTTTGAAAAAAATTGTATTTGTATAGCTGAGATTCCTTATCAACAATTGATAGGCAGTTTGATGTATTTAGCTGTTCTGACTAGACCTGACATAGCATACTCTGTGAGTTATTTGAGTCAATTCAATACATGTTATGATGAATCGCATTGGAAACAAGCCAAACGCATTCTAAGATATTTGCAAGAAACGAAAAACTTTGGTTTAAAATTTTGTAAAGATGATTTGGACTTACAAGGCTTTGTAGATGCAGAATGGGCTACTGATTCCAATGATCGAAAATCATATACAGGTTTTTGTTTTAAGCTTTCTGGATCTTCAATTCCATGGGAGAGCAGAAAACAAAGAACTGTTGCGCTCTCAAGCACTGAGGCCGAATATATGGCAATCTCAGAAGCTGCGAAGGAAGCGGTTTACTTTAGAAATTTATTTATAGAATTATTGGGAATTTCAAGTTGTATAACTCTATTTAATGATAGTCAGAGCGCCCGAAAGCTTTCTGCGAATCCAATGTTCCACAAGAGGTCAAAACATATAGATGTAAAACATCATTTTATAAGAGATGCAACAAATGCAAATTTATTGAAAGTTTAATATTTACAAACAGTTGACATGCCTGCCGATATTCTAACAAAAAGTGTATGTTCTATAAAACATTATAAATTTATGACTTATTCGGGAGTTGTACAAATAAAGTAACATTTTTTCATTTAATATTTTGTGCTAGTGGGAGTGTTAGAAATGAGCACGAAATATTAATAGTGTGATAATGAGATAAGTTGGTCACATTGTTTATATATATATATATATATATATATATATATATATATATATATATATATATGATAGTGGCAACCATGTTTATGTTTGTTGACGTAACATCCTTCTTCTTCATTAAAGTTAGTCTGTGCTGAGAATTCAAACAGTGTGTTACATTTTTCAACAGATACGACTGTTTTGACATTTTATACTATAATTGAAAGTTCATATTCACACAAAGAATAATCAGAATAGAGAGAGTATTTCATAGAGCACATTCAGAAACAACTAACGAATATTGCATATCGCGATTTTCAGTAGATCACTTCATGTAGAAAACAGAGAAGTTCAAGATAATATATGAATAAATGTTTCCTTCTTCATCCACCAGAAGATGGGTTCTACTCTGAAGTGGTCTGAAAATTCAAAACCTTGTCATGAAGAAGATTCTATTATAAAAATATATAGAATATTTGTGGAAATTTTTCATAGTACTGCATTGCATATTTTTACATGTTCTAGAAAAGATTGACAAATATAACCACATATATATGTACATATAACTTTCCATTTTCAGACAGCTCATATTGAGACTGATAGATTTCTCAAGTCATAGTTAATGAAATAAATAAAAATAATTATTATATACAATCAATCCATCGATTGTCAAACAACTCGCATTGCAATTAATAGATTCTCGTAGAAATAATTGTTAATAAATAAACTATTACATGCCTATCTGTTGTCGAAACATCCCGTCGACTGATAGACTATCTGGGTCATATGAATTTCTCTTGACCTAACGCTGAATGTCGCACATTCAGGAAATAATTGTCAACTATGGCCGAACGTCGCGCATTGCGACTAATAGATTTACAATCATGGGCAGCTCGTGATTCAGACCCAGAATGTCAATAACGAGCTAATCATTAACATTTTCATTTTTCTCATCTTTTCCACCTGAACATAGAGGCGAAAAGTAGATAAAATTTAGTATTTAATAAACTCACATGTGGTGGTATATCGCCAGAATATCACATATTGCGACTGAGACCATCTTGCTATCTCAGTTGAAATGCTACCAAGTAGGATTAGAGAAATTGTACGGTATCTATAAGGAACAACTGAATGGGCAAGAAACTTCAAATGATCGTTATGAAGGAAAAATTATTCCTGCGGTATCACAAAGTAGTATGGTGTTTTTGGTATTTCATATCAAACGTTATTGACTCCGACAGAAGTCCCTCAACAAGAAGGCCTTGTTACCAACACCAATCTAAAAGAACTCTCTGTGTTGGCAACCAGTTAATTCAGGAACTGATGAGATGTAGCCATAAGGAGGGACAATTTTCTTATTTTCGACCTAATTCACTGATGAATGGACAAAAAAAATGAGCCTCAGAGTGCAGAGGAAGAATAATTTTCTGGTGTCTCTGGAAAGAATATGAGGTTGAGATTGGAAAAAAAAATGTCTGTGGTTCTTGTTCATCCTGTGTAATTCACTAGTGTGAATTATGATAAATGCATACTTTACTTATATGTTTCCTAAAACAGGGAAAATTTTAGGGTTTGTCCTTAACAAATGAATATAGCTCTGATAAAATCAGAGATATACCAGAAGTCATTGGCACATAGTGGCAGCTTCTCCAGTATCAAATGAGGTTTTAGACCTTTTGGTCTTGTTTGAACTTTCAGAATCATAAGTCCTACATGAAGCTTTCCGAAGAAATAGTAGATTAGAAACCAGGAATGGAGTGGGTATATAGAATAGGGAGTATGTTTGAGACACCTATAACCTGTTGGAGATAATATGAACATGACGACCGGAAACAAAATGGTTATGCAATATTTTTCTATGAGAGTGGATACATACCACATCATCATCATACAGGCAGTGAATATTTCAAGCCATGTCGTAAGTTGCTTAATATTTGGCATTGATGTTAGCTATAGGTAATGTACTGCCACCTGAGACGGAAGTTATTTGAAACATTATCTTCAAACGTCTACGGCCGTGTTCCGTTTCCAAATATTTGTTACCATTAGCCGTTCAATTGTACTGGTTACCACAGTGACCGCTATCTTGAGTGACCAGTCTTGTTAACCGGACAGGGAAACGGAACACGGCCTACATCTAGTGATATAGAGGACGAGCCGCTGAAATATAATTATCGGGATTTCAAGATAAGCGATACGGTGATAAGTTTTAACAAATTTCACAAGTATTGTGAAAGTGGTGAACATTAGTTGTAGTCTTGGTCGAAGTGCCACTGCGTAATCATTTTGAAATTTTGCAATTTGATTAAAATTATTACTAATGTTGATCAAGCACAAATCGTGGTTAACATTCACGTAAAAAGTGAAAAAAACACTGAAAGCTGTAACATCTACTCACAAGGTAGAAAGAGACATAAGAATTTTCTCTTGATGGGAGCGTTCACCCGATTTCAAAATCAGGCTCCTTGGACGGAGGCTGTGCTTCCGAAGGGGTGCCTATGCCTCCGGTATAGGAACGCAAACATATTCTCTCCCAGGCAACACGAAGAAGTTTTGAAGAGTTCTCGGTGATCTCTCTGTATGAAATTGTGACGAATTTTGCGAGATCTCAGCGAGGATCTCGAGACCACTATACATGCTCTATATGTCCGCAACCGCGATATTCTCTGCGAGATCTCTGCGTTGTACTGTGTGGAAATTCTCGAACAGTACCAACTGGCGAGTTCTCTACGATATCATGTGACGAGTTCTCTGCGATATTCTGTGGCGAGTTTTCTGTGATATCTTGTGGCGAGTTCCCTGCGAGCTCACGAGAAGGCTACCTATGTGATCATCGCAAGTATTCAATCAGAATTTCCATGTTCGAAATTATTACATTCACAAATCCAATTCCAGACAGCAGACACTAGGCTGGACACAAAACATGTCGAACGGTCTGTTCCTTACGTAACAAAAGTCTGAATCTGGCGCAAATGGTGTAAACCTCTGGGGTGCAACGCCATCTGCTGGATGGCAACCAAAGACTCAAATTTCTACCGTCCAATTGGTTATTTTTGGGCTAACTTAGAGAGCTCGCATTAAGATGAAACATAGCAGTTTCAATGTGAGGTCTCCAAGATTTCTGACGGGGTGATCAGTGCAAATTTCTTGTTTTGGATGAATTCGGGATGTCTTCGAGAAATCGCAATAAGATGAAACATAGCAGTTGTAAAGTGAAGTCTCCAAGATTTCTCATGAGGACATCAATGCGAATTTCTTATTATGGATGTATTCAGGATAACTTAGGGAACTCGCAATCAGATGAAACATAGCAGTTGTAATGTGAGCACTCCAAGATTTGTTATAGGGACAACAGTGAGAATGTCGACTGGTGACGGAACATGGCAATCGCCAAGATCTCGCAATAGAAGTTCACATGAAGATCCTGACTTTCACCTCTAGTAGATATCGCAGAGAAGTCTGTGTTACTTTGTCTTTGTGTTTTGCTCTTCAAACTGTTGTCTTTCAGTACAGAACGACTGTACTACATCTTTCGATAATTAGGACTAGACTAATATATGAATTCTTTCGATCATATAATTTTGAATCTATTCTAGTGTAGAGAATGTTCAACGAACAAAATCTCAGATGAAAAATTGGAATATTCAAAAATAGAAACATAAAAACCACAGTTTTCATGAAGTTGGTAGGCTTGAGACTTCTGTGCTTGTAAGCCGAAATTAGTTATATGGCGACACCAATGAAACTATTCTATCATTCCTGAAGGTTCTGCTCATTGATTTTCGTACTTTGTCCCTTCTGAACAATGGTGCACATTCCTAAATAAGCGGCGCTACATTCACTTTGGAATGATATCGTGCTATGTACAATATTCAATGATGGAAAATGCTTTGTGTGATTTTTTACTAAACAATTCACAACGTGTGTTAGTGGACTCAAGTTTGTACAGGGGTGATAATATCATGACACACACGAAGAGGCTATTGTATAGTGGAACACATGTAGAGGTTCTGTGAACTGTTCAGTAAAAATCACACAATCACGTGTTTTATCAATTACGATATCATAAATTTTCATCAAGTATCGGCCAATTCCATTAGTTCCATTCAATATTGATAAACGTTTTTTTTCTCATGGCCATAATACTCAATTTTACTTCTGCACCAGGTGAATCTATTACGAAAATTTAGATTTACGTTGTTGAAATAATTCGAAATTTCAGGACATCACACTTGGTATAACACCTTTTGTATCTTTCAGTTGCTGTGTGTGCATGTGTGCTCTTCTATTCGATATTCAGGATTCTCTCCACTTCAATTCAGATTACTAAAATCATGTTTTATTCTGGGCAACAATTCTACTCAATGCGATAATTTGGATGATAAATGGTATGTTGTCATTGGACAAAGATGGTGTGTAGCTCGGGAGTGACAGCCGTGGAGTACGGCAAATAATGCGAATATTATCAGATGTGACAGACACTATGTTCCCCAGCATTTCGATTAGGAGATTCGAATATTTTTGATATTTTTATCAGTTCTGACAATATCACGCAAGATTATTCTGACGCTGATGAAAAAAAACTTCACCTTCAATGATGTTTCTCAATGTCTCATTCTGTACCTCGGAGGTAAAGGGCACTATGTCTCGTTTTGGCAATTATGATATTATTTCACATTCATATAAAACTTTTTTGGATTAACACAGAAGAATAGATAACTGTGTTTTCAGCCAATTGTATGACAAGTAACAGCCTATTAAATAGGCACTAAATCCATTTTTACTCGGAGGAATCCATGTGGACTATGAGAACTGATTACCTCTAGAAAGGAAGAAAATGGACATAGTCCCTTCACTTCCGAAGTACAGAATTTGAAATCATGGAGTAACAGTCCTCTAAGGCGCAGTTCGTTCGATGTGCTCTTTCATGTATGTTTTTCAACTGGGATATTTTGAAAAAATCAGCAAATCACACAAATATGATTTTCAGCCAAGTAAAAATTAAAAAGAGTCGTTCAAGGTGGAGTTTTCAATAACGTTTCGAAGATATATTGGTCATATTTGTTTCTCATTTCAATAAAAGTTGCTATTACTTGAAAAGTGTTATCTTTTTTTGCTCCCTACAAACAGATTTCTGTACTCCTCAATATTTATCTACAGTTGCACAAAATAATCGAGTGATATCATTAAATTACTTTTTTCAATCCTAGAAATTAATTCTAGCATATTTTGTCCTTCGATTTTTAGAATATCTGACTTGTTTTACGTTTCTGTGTAATCCAGTTTAGTTATACGTGTGATTGACGAATACAACGTGACTCATCTCTCACTTGTGATGGAGAACAGGTAATATACAAATTCATGCTTAGTTACTTATTCAGTGGATGGTTTCACACTGAAGACTTGAAGACGGATCTGAACTTTTATGTGTATACTTAGGCGAAGCCGACCCTCAGAGTTGAGCTGGATTCAGACAGATCCGAAATCCGATGGTACGACGATCCGACAGCGTTCTGGTTGGTCTAAATTTGAATTTCGGATCTGTTTGAATCCACCTTTACCTCACAACGGCGGTTCAAGGTCCCTGAAAACTAGGAATAGAGAACGAAGTAGTGATGGGATAATTCGAATGAAAAATAATCGGTAACTCGATGATTGAAATATCTCGAGATATCTCGAGAACTTGCACAGAATCATTCGAATGATGGATCACTCGAATACTTTACTGAGTGAAATGAACATGGAACATGAAATACGTATTCTGAATGAATTCAGTTCTCGGACAAATACACTTTGCTCGTGTATTCGAATTAATTTCTTCGCTTCTCGGATACGTTCTCGAATAGTCACAATTTGCCATAATAAAATTCTAGAAATAATAACGAATCAAAATATATAAACAAAACACGAATTCTTGTTATAAATCGAAAGAGGATTCTATCTGCTTAAATTGTTGGATGGATGCTTTTCGAATGTTGATTTAGATTGGTGGTATCACCAAAAGAATTCAACATTTTTTTTTGATATCCAATTGGAGTCTTCAATTTTATTGAAGTGATCTGCTCATACAATTGATCAGCAAATGATTAATGTGTTTAATAATAACTAATAACTGTGAAAACAGCAAGTAACAAAATGACCAACAACAGTATAATTATTGCAAAAAGCGAAATAACACAATGAAAATGTAGGAAAGACAAAAATGTTCATGGATAAATGCTTTGAAATTCCCAAACACTATTTGGACTTGGACTTTGGACTGACCGTGACCGCAGCGACAAGGCGAAATAATGATTTTCGAGTTCAGAAAGTTATCACTAGATGTCGGTAGTATCCGAGTATGGATCACTCGAATGATCATTCGATTATCCTAATAACTCGAGAAGCCATCACTCGATTATGACAATGGGCGCGTTCAGCCACGCTAGCGCAAAGTTAGCGCTGGCAGCGGCGCTCTATGAAAGCGCTAGAAGGTGGCTGAACGTCTATGCTGTGATGCTCTCTGACAAACAGATAAACACATCATATATCCTTCAAATTATATTTTCATAATATAAAGCGCCTTGAATGGAAAACCTTATAAATAACTTAATCTTAGAACAACTTGCGGATGATAATAATATTGTGGAAATGATTCCACCTGTATTTGAGAGACAAGAAGAAAATTTAGGAATATTAGCATTAGAAGCAGAAAATCCTGTTAGAAATTTAAATTATTTCGAGGAAGTATTTCCAAGTTACCCACCGCAAGACTTTTGTGAACATTTTAGAATGTCAAGAAATGTTATGGAAGTAAGTAACGAACAACTAAAAAGAATCAGAAAGTATACATTTGAATTAATATTCATTGTAGGTATAGGGAAAAAATTGTTGGTATATTTCCACATATTATTTTTCCGTCAACATTGAATTCTACGGTTGTATAACTATTCTCCGCCATAATTAATCCTCAGACACTAATAAAACCCAAATACAAACATTGAACTTAGGTTAGGTTTAGGTTAGAATTGTTGGTTGTCGTTGACATATAGAACCGCTGACCAACTTAGCGGAAAATGAATTCGCTGGAAAAAATGGCGACCGCTAGAGCTAGCGCTGTCACTTAGCGATCAAATTCGTCCTCCGCTTACTCAGCGCTTGCCTAGCGCTAGCGCGGCTGAACGCGCCCAATAATTCGATTATGCCCATCACTAGAACGAAGGCGATGCCGTCGAGTTCTTCTTCTGATTGTGAAATTATTCTGTGGTAGAAGTTGATGGAATGTTTAATCTGAATCACAAGGCGAGTTCTGATATTCAACAGTAACTTCCATAAGTTTCAACACTGATGTCTCTCCCTGTTTGTGGTTCGTCAAAAACAGATGGAGACATCAGTGATAGAACTGATGGAAGTTTCTTCTGAATTTCAGAACTCGCCTACACTGATCACAGACAATCACAGTTCACACTGTTCACAGCACACTCAGCACAGTGTAGAATGAAGTATGAGAGAGATTGAGTGAATTTCATTTTCTGTTCTCATTAGTCTCAGTTGAGTTGAGATTTAAGGCGGGCACGGGGTGCCAAAGTAGTGTTCAGGTAAACTCGATATATTATTTAAATAATGAAGTACAGAATTCTTGAGCTATATGAACTAATTGTAAACAGTTCATTCAGCTGAAATGTTTGCAAGGGTAAATACTTATTCTAGTAGTTATGAGTAAAACTATACTGTCTCTGTATGAATATAACGCCTAAGCACATTTATGAGGCCCATATTACTTGGATATGAACCCCTTTTCATAGGACTGTGATCTCTGCGATGAATAAGGCATGCACATTCTCGCGACAAAATCATAGAAAATATTGGCGGGTTTATGCAATACTTAATGCCTAATAACAATGTGAGCCCAAAACTAATTACTAAGAGTTCAACACTAGCAATTCAATCAAAATGTTTATGCAGTCGTAACTAATACTAATGCTTGGTTCATAGACCAAACTTTTACTTTCAATTTATCTTTTACTTTTCCTTTAAGGAAGTTCTCACAATGCTATTCAATGGAAGCTTTCATACAAGACACTTTTACTTCAACATTTTCTCTATGAAAGCCTCCATTTATTAGCATTATAAGAACTTTCTTAGCGTAAAAGTAAAATATAAAGTAAAAGAAAAAGTGTGGTCTATGAACCAAGCATAAGAACTGAGACCTTATGACTCCATGAACTTGTTCATTGATTTGCTTGTTGAACTCTTAGATATTAGTTTTGGGCTTAGGCTTAGTTATTAGGTACTGTTGCATAAACCCGACATATGTTATTAGTTATATATTTGAATTGTTTGATTATTATACGTGCCTCATAAGTTATTATAAGCTTTGAGCTCCTATTGATTATAGGTACATAAAATCTAATTGTTGTCAAATTGTAGGTATCTTATGAGGTGTTTCCATCACATAGGTAACCAGTCATTTCATGTCTGTTTTGAGTAAGTAATGAAATTCTCCATCACTATCAAACAGAAAAAAGTTTTTAAATACTTGTCACTGGAAAGCCTCTTCCAAAGAACGTAATATTCGTGAAAAGGATATAACTGGGATAAAAGAGACATGATTTTTCATATTTAAATTATATACAAATGTTGATCTGCGACATCACTGCATGAGATAGAGGTCTGCCCCTACAAACAAATGTGCATGACATGTTGATCTGCGACTTCACTGCATGAGATAGAGTCCATCCCTACAAACAAATGTGCATGATTTCTTAGCTTTGTATAACCAGGAAAATATGCATCCAGAGTAGGTGGCTCTTCGAGAATTTAATTTTTTGCTACTTTTCAGGGTTATTTTCAGAGTATTGAAATGAGATGTATTCTGTCGTTCAATATGCAAATGGATTTGTTGAGGTACTTCCATCAAAACGGATAAAAAAACGAAAAAAATTTGCTGTTGCCAAACACTATGAGGTTGAAATTCTATATGAAAATGGTGAGCAATTTTTTAGATTATTTGTTTTGATTACTGATTTTTTATAAGTAACACAGTGTTCACGGATAGGTTTATCTGTCAGTACTGCAAACATTCTTACATTAATTCAATATTAAATCGTTTTAGAAAAGGTGTAAGTAGCCAGTAAAATCATCTGGTGCATGAAAATATGAAAAAAACACTTTTTTAAGAAGGAAAAATTCAATTGAACTTTTTTTTACTTGTACTTTCAATCATTTGCAATTAAATGGAACATGTCATGTGATTTATTCACATTCATTTTTCAAGTGTAAGTATAGGTTAGTGAATTTTTGCTCTCATGAATGAACCACTGTCACAGAATACTTCATTACTACATACAGAAGGGAAACGGTAACCTAACACAATTTTCCCAAAAATATTTGACTTCGATCGAACTTTGTTACTTTCATGGACACTGAGTTATCCGACAATATATACCAAATATAGGAAACTACACTGAAAAAATTCAAGTGACATCGTCAAATTAGTTAGCTGTCTTCATCTGACTCACTGAAGCAAGAGCAATAGAATACTTTGGTACACTCTCATCGGTGCACTTTGGGAAGGCCTGGCTTTGACCGAAAATGTAGTTTAATTACTTTGTGCCATGGTATACAGTTGATGATTATTATGATTTGTCATGGTATTGTAACGTTTCACTTTTACCATTTTCGATTTAGTGTGCTTTTGAGACAATATGAACACTAAGGAACACTTTTCCATTCAGTTTCAGTTGTGAATTGTAACATACCATTTATTAATTTCATATTTTCACAGCTCAGGGATTCCTCTCAGCAGTCTGCAACAGTGCTTCATCCATAGCATATTTCTTTTCCTTTGAAATCAGTTAAAATCAATTCGAAGTCAAATAACTAATTGTTTATTTTCGTTCATTACATTTGTGGTTAGAATATCCGAAATGTCAAGAGTAGTTCAAAGTGTAGTAATATTCTTCTTCGGTAATTTGAAAGTGGCAGTGACCGGGAGACAGCAAGGTTACGATTTATTCAAGGAGTGAACAATGGAATAACATGGTCCTGATTGGAGGAATTTATGTGTAACGGGTGGCAACACCGACTATTTGACCTTGAACTGAATCTTCTTGAATGTTCGAAGGTGTGAAACGACAAACGGCTTTTCTGCTCCTGGCGTTGTCATGAGAACAGCCATTTTGGTGATTTAAATAAAGTTTTGAAAATCATCATAACGATATTCCGACCAACATTGTAAAGGTAACTATTAATACACTTATAACTGTGAATTCAAAATTATCATTGATTTGCATCTTGAAATTGATTATTTGGCGTATATTGAGACAGACATTTTTTTACAACAATTTCTCTCCTTTCATGTGCTGTAGTTCTGCCAGGTTAAAAATTTAAAAAGTAGAAGTTAGAAATAAAATATATATATATATATATATATATATATATATATATATATATATATATATATATATATATATATATATATATATATATATATATATATATATATATATATATATATATATATATATATATATTGCATTTATATATTTTTATCATTGTCATGCAATAAATCGAATCCATGGCAAGAGGCAATTGGTCAATTGCAAGAAATTTGTAAACTCCACGACTGAGTTTGAGTTGAATTATTTGGCAATTGGAATCTGGCTGGATTCAGCACAGCATAGGTGAATGGAAGCACCAGGAGGCTGTTGCAGACAGTTTGGAGGCACCTAGAGGAGACATTAGCGTGAAGCAGTATTTGTAGCGAATAACGCTGTCAGTCAATCGGGAGTGGTTACCGATCATCACAAATTATTATTGTAAGGTTAAATGCATTTAACTCAAGGTAAGACTCTGTAGTCGTTAAGATCTTTGACCAAGTAACCAACTGACGATTGTATTGATATATTTATTTTTCGACGCTATTATAGCAATTTCAACATTGCTTTCAAATATTGCATCAGTCTTATTATCACCAATATATCTATATAAAATTGAATTTATTGTTTCATTTGTATGTTTGGAGAGTTTCAATTTCAGCACAATAAAGTTGGTCTACAGTAACGAGTATTGAAAGGAGTTGAGTTAACTTTTTTCTGTAGATGGCGTCCAAATAAAATCTTTTTGTTTCGACCCTTTTCAATACTGTTGATTGGATTTCTGGTGGGAGTCGATTGAGTACTATTAACCGGACTACGCCCTTGCCTCCGCAATTCGAGTTAGCGAGATCCATCTGGTCGCGTATTCTTGGTGGAATTATACGATTTCACGGAGAAACGTGGCAAGAAATTGGCGCCCAACGTGGGGCCCGAATTTCACTGGAAATTCAATCATTGTGCTGGAGAAATCTTCGAACATATCAATGAAATTTCATGGTGTGTTATAATATTCAGAGTTTAGGAATTGAATATCGAATAATTTTTGGATTGTTGTTGGTGTTCATGTTGCCTCTTCATTTTGGTCTTCGAAATAATTTTTTGATATTTCCAAAGGACCCCGCACGGTTCTTATGGAAAATGGGTCCCAGTCGAATTGGCTGAAAATTTAGGATAATGTAGTTTATGATGTCCTGATCAAATGTCTCCATGGGCACAACAAGATCTAATGTACAGTTTTTGAGATACAGGGTGTCAAACATGCAGAGAGAGGGATGTTACTTACCTTTAGAAAATCAATAATGTGGCGATTTTTTTGTTACAAAAAGTTAAGGATAATAATTACAATCTCAATATTGTCGACACGAGTTGTAATAAGAAGTTATAAGACTCCGTATACAGGGTTATTAATAATTACATAATTTTTATGTAATTCTTTAAACAAACTCAGTCAAACGCAAAAGCTCGTAGACTTGCAGAATAAGTAAAAAATATTTGATTTTAATATTGGGCGATCTGAGGTTACTATTATACGGGGTCTTCCACTTTTTTAGTTGTAGTAATTTAATTTTTTTCAGGAACATATAAAAAAATTAAACATAAAAGTAGAAAACTAAATATAATATGATCAATATTTTGTGGCACTTGTCTATTTGTTGCATCTTGTACGGATCCTGGTCGACCGCATGATGATGCAGCAATCAAATGGGAGACTAGTGCATTAAAAATATTTCTTACCAGTTCATACCATGTATGTTAAGACATTGTAATTATGATTATGTACGGATTCTATTATTTGTTGATGGCTTGCATCCGATATTAGCGTTATGTGGAACGTACCGACACTTTCGAGCACCTGATTTACAATTGGAATAATAATGATCTCTTATCTTTTATGTGTGTATAAACATTCAAATTCAATATCACTCAAACTACTTTCGTGGTAGTCTCGTCAGATTTTTTGTTACATCTCTGTAAGAATGACAAGATCTCTCATCTTATGATCGGTTAATGTAACGTAATCCGATAATTATTACTGAATGAAAGGTTCTAAAAAAAACCCTTGCCTATCTAAATGATGTGAACATGATTTAATCCTTTCCGAAATAAAGCCCCATATTCGACAGATAATGAAGATCTTCATCGCCGGTTCATACCGTGTGATTCACAAATTATACGGCATTTTGGGCATTTACACCATCTTGTACAGCATTTACTTTTGTACCAATGCTTGTCCCAATTCCGTTACCCCAAGTTTTGCTGATTTAACAGTTTCAATCCTAGCATCTATTATTATTCTAAATGCTTCAAGAGTTTGTTTCAGATAATTGCCAAAATTCCAAATCAACATAAGTGAACAGGGTGTTGTAGTATAATAAATAAATTATATTCATCTTGTAATTATGAACCCCCCTATATGTGTAATCTGTATACTTATATTATTTTAATATATTAAGTTTGAAGGTCAATATGTTATGATTATTTGATTTAACTATTATTGATAACTTTTATTAAAGCTAATAATAAAGCCGGTCGTCGCATTTAATGAATCGCCCTGTATATTATAACGAATCAATGTATCGCTGGTGTCCAACCTTAATCCAATACCCTGCACAAAAAATGAAAATATGAAGCGCACGGTGTTACTGGATACAGTGTTACATAAGATTGAATCAAAGATTCCCTTGGAAATAATTGTTTTGACAGTTAATGTTGATTCTGACACTAATTTAGTATCTGCTAATTGTAAGTGATTGTAACTAGTTTATTGTTTGATTTGATACAGCAGACTTATGAAAACAGACTACCTTCTTCAATATAGAATAAGATGGCCCTAAGGAATAGAAATCTCTTAACTTGTTTTGTTTGTGATGGACGATTTCAACCACGTTTGATGACGAGAATAAATGGGGAAGAGAATGCTGCAAAATCTGAAATAGCTATTCGTAGAAGACAAGAATTTTTCAGGCCGTCTCTTAATGTAAATGCTGATACGAAAATATGTACCAATTGCAATCAGTCGATCCGCAATGAAATATCTGCTATTGAAGAAGACCCTGCTTGTTTAAAGATAAATGTATTAACGCAAACTAGAAGTAGTACGTGCTTGATATGTAACAGCGATGAAGATCTTCGTAAGTTATCTGTCGAATGTAGGGCTCATGTTTTCATTTTGAAAGATATCTATATTCCCGAATATGTTAAATCATGTGCTCATCATTTAGATGAGCAAGGATATATTTTACAACCTTTGGTAATTGGATTGCGTTACATCAACCGACCCTATGTTATAAGAGGAGAAATTCTTCAGTCATTTTTACAAGGAGTTCGTCATGTAGCAAAAAATCTGACGAGAATATACGACGAGAATAGTTTAAGTGACAGTGAATTTGAATACTTATACCCAGTTAATAAACAGCAGTTTTCAGAACTATTTTCCTACTGCGATGGAGTACGCCAAGAAGATTATTACAGATATGTGAATAAAAAAGATCTCTTGATGTTCTTGTGCAAAATGCGTCATGGACTTTCTGATGATTTTGTACGTTTAATGTTTGGCTATTCAAGTAGACAGGCAGTAAGTCTAGCCGTTACTCTTGTTAGACAATCTTTGATGCAACGTTTTGTGACTACCAACATAGGCTTTAATGCTATTACTAGAGAAAATTATATTGAGAGACATGTTACGGACTTTGCTAATGTACTATATAATCCAGAGCCACAAATTCCTCGAGCAATCACTTTCATTGATGGTACTTACAGCTACATTCAAAAGAGTAGCAATTTCAGAGTTTTACGGCAGTCGTATTGTGTACACAAAGGCCGACACTTATTAAAACCTATTTTAATAGTAGCACCTGACGGTTACATAGTCGACATTCAAGGGCCATACTTCTCTGATAGTAAAAATAATGACGCTGCTATTTTGCAAAATGAACTTGAACTAGACGGTAATATAATGAGAAGATGGTTTCAGGAAAATGATATTGTAGTAGTGGATAGGGGGTACCGTGATGCTACTGAAATACTTGGACACCTAGGCATTGTGCATAAAATGCCAGCACTTATGCTTCCTAACCAACACCAACTCTCAACCGAAGATGCTAACGACTCTCGTTTGATCACAAAGTCGAGGTGGATAGTAGAATCACGAAACGGCCACATAAAATCAATGTTTAAGTTTCTACAACAAAATATTCAAATACAACATCTTTCCCATCTAGGGGATTTTTTTCGGATAGCTGGAGCTATTATTAATAGATATCACCCTCCTATCCTGATGGAAGGAGCCGATGCACAATTGGCTCAAAGATTACTTGAAAAGGCTAGTGAACCAAATGTCGTTCAAGCACTAGTTGAGGAAGAGAATCTGAATACTAGAAATGCTCAAAGATGGGTACGTTTAGATGCTGAACAGTTGCAAGATTTTCCAATTCTGACGCTTGATTTTATAAAAACGCTAACAATTGGAGTTTATCAAGTAAAGTTGGCACCGTCCTATGTCCAAGACAAATTACAGAGGGACGACGAAGAATTTCAGTTTGAAACTTTGAGAGATATCAACAGACTACCATGGCCAGGGCTTCTACGGGTTAGAGTATTTTCTCGTTTTAGAAGTGCAGCTAAATATCAACTGTGGATTTCATATCGACCAACAAATAACGAAGAAATAAATAATGAAGAAGAATCTATAGATGGTTATTACTGCACCTGTAAATCTGGTGCTCGAACTGTCGGTACCTGTGCACATATTGCTAGTGTAATATGGTATTTGGGGTACGCACGCCATCAACCAAACATTCGCTACCCCTTAACCCAATTGATAGGATCTGTTCACGATGCAGGAAACAGACCCCAACCACAAAATAATATTGTTCGTTAGGTTTAGTTTTTTATTTTATATCTACGTACGATACTAGTCTGATTTCGTAAAAAAAGAATCACCCTATGTAAATAGCCTTAGAACTTTTCCATACAAAACGTATCGACATCCCCATTACGTTTTAAATATGAGACCCTCAACACCGGTCTGTCGATGGTTTTAGCTTTGAATGCACCTGAAATTGCCATGTTGTTTTGAGATGAAGTCAGTTACAGTTATTGTTTACTGATGGCCGCGTTGAGTTGTTACAGTTTTACTGTTCCCTTAGTTATTCATTATTCTCATACAAAATATACATTTTCTAAATATGTATATCCTACATACAACACCAAAGTGTATAATATATTTGAGCAAAGATCCTTGTACTTCCAGAGCTAACGCAAAGCGACACTGATGATGGAGGTAGACCTCCGAAACCGGTCCTATTCCAAGCTACTGTGTTAATTTGAGATGAGACCACGTGCCAATTGTCTGTATTAAGGTTTACTGTTTCCTTAATGATTTCAAGTTTTCAAACAAAAAATACATCTTTGTAGGCCACATAATATATAATAGTCATAGCTTTTTGTAATAATGTCAGCCACATTTCTCATAATATGAAGTGTATGCAAGATGAAAAAAAAAAGAAAATGCTCTATTATTCTGTAATAAGTCTTGTCCTATGGTTTTTGGGACATGCTTCGCAGGCCATCACCCAAACATTCGCTGGGCCTATCCCCTAACCGAATTATATGATCCGTACAAGATGCAACAAATAGGCATGAGCCACAAAATATTGATCATATTATATTTAGTTTTCTACTTTTATGTTTAATTTTTTTATATGTTCCTGAAAAAAATTAAATTACTACAACTAAAAAAGTGGAAGACCCCGTATAATAGTAACCTCAGATCGCCCAATATTAAAATCAAATATTTTTTACTTATTCTGCAAGTCTACGAGCTTTTGCGTTTGACTGAGTTTGTTTAAAGAATTACATAAAAATTATGTAATTATTAATAACCCTGTATACGGAGTCTTATAACTTCTTATTACAACTCGTGTCGACAATATTGAGATTGTAATTATTATCCTTAACTTTTTGTAACAAAAAAATCGCCACATTATTGATTTTCTAAAGGTAAGTAACATCCCTCTCTCTGCATGTTTGACACCCTGTATCTCAAAAACTGTACATTAGATCTTGTTGTGCCCATGGAGACATTTGATCAGGACATCATAAACTACATTATCCTAAATTTTCAGCCAATTCGACTGGGACCCATTTTCCATAAGAACCGTGCGGGGTCCTTTATTGCTTTTGGTACTTTGAATTTTTATGATCATTTTTTATTTGTGAATAATATTGACATTTTTCGAGTTTTTATTGGATTCTAAGTATTGCTTTGAAAATGGATGGAAAAATTGAACCGCTATACCTTTCTGAAGATGAAATTGATTATGAATTGCGCATTCGTAGTGTGAAAGCAAGTAGGAAGACACTAACTTCCAAACGTATAATTTTAGCCAGGTTATTATCTCTTGAGACCGTTTCAACTCGGTTGATAGACAATGAGTTTGTTGCAGCTACTGAGAAAACATTCATTGATAGCACTCTTTCAGATTTGGAATCATTAGTTCTAAGTTTCAGAGGTCCTATAGCAGACCCAATGTATCAGATTATCGAATCAAGACTAACTTCTATATCAGGTAGAATTAAACGTTTTATAATTCCGGAAGAACCTGACAGTGATAAAATCACTTATAGTGAATTCAAAGAAAATGCATATGCAACCTGCATAGAGTTAGACGCGAGGTTAGCAATGAATGTGATTCCAGATGTTGTCCCGAATTCTTTGGCTAGTACATCGTCAGGTATAGGAAAACCGGTTCCAGTTTACAAATGGGGACTACAATTTGATGGTTCTACAAGTTTGAAATCATTTCTTGAAAGGGTAGAAGAACTTTCACATTCCCGTAATGTATCTGAAGCAGAACTTTTCAATTCTTGCATAGATTTGTTCACAGGGAGAGCTTTGATTTGGTATAGATCCATTAAGGATGAAGTGAATAATTGGCAAGAATTAATTACTCGAATGGAAAGTGCCTTCTTACCTTCAGATTATGATGAAAAATTATTGGAAGAAATTAAGGCTAGAACTCAGGGTCGCGATGAACCTATTGACATCTATGTTGCAATAATGCAAAGTCTTTTTAGTAGATTAAATAAGCCAATCAATAATGATAATAGTGTTAACATTATCAAAAGGAATGTTTTGCCAAAATATATTGATTCTCTGATGTTGCACAATACAAGTAATACTCAAGATCTGATAAATCTTTGCAAAAAGATAGATGAGGCTTCACAAATAAAGCAGAAATATTCACCACCGAAATCCATAAACTGTATGGAATCTGATCTTGTTTATGTGGCATCATCATCTGAAGATAAAAATCACTGGAGTAATAAAAAACGAGGGAACTTTTCTAGATCATTTAATAAATCTTCAAATTCAAGCAATCAATCATTGGAACCTCGGGCTTGTACAAGTTCAAAATCTTCTATTCGATGTCATGGATGTGGTAAGATTGGTCACATGATTCGAGAGTGTAGAGAACCCAGAAAAGTGTTCTGTCACAATTGTGGAAGACCTGATTTTTATAGAAGTAACTGCCCTTCTTGCAATTCAAAAAACGAATAAGAATGACCCACGATTCAGACCGTCGTGGCATTATTTTTAGAGGTCTGACATATAATAATTCTGAAAGAAAAGTTAGCACCGGAAAGCAAATAAATTTTGATACAGCATCAATCTCCTTATCTTCCTCTTGTTTAGTGAATCCTTCAAGCTCTGGTCAAAAACCTGAAATTGTGCCTTTGTTCATTTCAAGACCTTTCGATAATAGACCTTATATTGATGTGAATTTTTATAATGAACAGGTTGTTGCCTTGTTAGATAGTGGTGCAAATTTGAGTTGTTTAGGTAAATATTCTTTGGATTTAATGAAGAAATATAAAATAAAGTTAGACAAAACTCAGAAAAGAATTGTAACTACTGCCGATGGCAAAGGTCAGACGGTTTTGGGGGTTTGTGAAGTCCCTTTGTGCATAGGAAACACTTGCAAACTTTTGAAGTTGTCTGTAATACCTTCCTTGAAATGTGGCCTAATTCTAGGTAGTAATTTTTGTAAAATTTTTCAAATCACAATTAATTTCAGTGAATCATCTTGGCAAATTCAAAGTGAACTTGAAGAAAACATTAATGTTCTTTCAGAAATTCCAGAGAAAAATGATGCTGAAGTAGGTTTATGTAGACATCTCACAGAAGATCAAAAATTAGAAATGAATAAAGTTACAAATTTGTTTAAATCGCTTTCTTCAGATGATAGATTGGGTTGTACAGACAAAATTACAGCTCACATAGATACTGGAGATCATCCTCCATTCAAGAAAAGACCATACAGATTTTCTCCTTACATGTTAGAGCACCTCAATAAAGAATTGGATGAAATGCTTAAATTGGGAGTGGTTGAACCTTCATTTAGTCCATGGAGTTCACCTGTCCTGTTGGTAAAAAAGGCAGATAATAGCTTTAGATTTTGTTTTGATGGTAGAGCTTTAAATGAAATCACAAAAAAGGATTCTTATCCACTTCCTTTGATTGATGATATCCTCAACATGCTGAGTGATGCTAAATTCATCTCTACAATTGATTTGAAATCTGCCTTCTGGCAAATCTGCCTGGACGAGGGGAGTAAGGAAAAAACAGCATTTTCTATTCCAGGAAGGGGCCTGTATCACTTCAAAAGACTTCCGTTTGGTCTATCTAATGCTGGAGCTATAACTCAACGTCTGATGGACAGAATTCTAGGTCCAGAGTTACAACCCAAGGTATTTGTGTATCTAGATGACATAGTTTTGTGCAGTCCAACTTTTTCCGAACATATAGCTTTATTGAAAGAAGTTTACAATCGTTTGAAGGAAGCTAATTCAACAGTGAATATCAATAAGTGTAAATTTTTTAGAGAATCACTTCAATATTTGGGTTTTGTGGTTGATCAGAGAGGTTTAAGAACTTCTCCCGATAAGATCAGAGCAATGGTAGAGTATCCCCGACCTGAAACAGCAACTCAGGTAAAACGTTTCATAGGAATGTGCTCTTGGTACAGACGATTTATACCTCATTTTAGTACCTTGGTGAGCCCTCTAAATGATTTGTTGAAGGGGAAGAATAAAAATCAGAAAATTATTTGGAGTGAGAATGCTGAAGAAGCTTTCACAAAAATCAAAGAAAAATTAGTTTCGACCCCCATTTTGACAGCCCCTGATTTTTCTTTAGAATTTTGTATTCAGTGTGATGCGAGTGGTACAGGATTAGGAGCGGTACTTACTCAGATTCAAGGTGGAGAAGAGAAAGTCATAGCCTATGCTAGTAGAAGTTCAAATAGAGCTGAGGGAAATTATTCAACGACGGAGCGAGAATGCCTAGCATTAGTCTTCGCATTGGAAAAATTTCGACCTTATGTTGAAGGAGTCCATTTTAAAGTTTTGTCAGATCATGCCAGTTTGAAATATCTCTCAAAAATGTCAGGTAGCTCTGGCAGATTAAGTCGTTGGGCAATGAGGCTTTCTACTTTTGACTTTGAATTATTGCATAGAAAGGGTAAACTTCATATCACTCCTGATGCTTTATCTAGAGCTGCAATTCCACAGGAAGTCAATTTTTTAGGTATTTCTTTGGATAATCTGGAGCCTTGGTACCTGCAATTGAAAGATAGAATTGTTAAAAATCCTGAAAAATATCCTCAGTGGATGATAAAAGACAATTATATTTTCAAGCATACTCCTAATAAAATAGCTTTGAAAACAAATATAGCTGAGTGGAAATTGTTAGTACCTCTTGATCAGAGAAAAAAGGTAATCTTCGATTCGCATAATCTTCCAACTTCTGCACATTTAGGTTATTTTAAAACCATGAAGAAAGTATCAGAACAGTTTTATTGGCCACGAATGAGGAAAGATATTTTGAAATATGTCAGGGACTGTCAAATTTGCTGTAGTCAAAAATCTCTGAATGCTCAACGTTTTGGTTTGATGGGAGCTGAAAGAAAAGTTAGTTTTCCATTTCAGTTTGTTAGTACTGATGTTATGGGACCTTTTCCGAGAAGTTCCAAGGGTAATAAATTTTTGGTAGTAGCTTCAGACTATTTTTCAAAGTTTGTTGTTATGAAGCCCATTAGGAATGCAACAGCTCCAGCAATTACAGCATTTTTAGAAGAAGTTATTTTAACTTATGGTACTCCTCAAGTTTTATTACTGGATAATGCATCTGCACATAAAGGGAAAGTTTTTAATGATTTCATCAAAGAATACAAAATTCCCAAGGTGTTATACACCTGTCGTTACCAACCCAATGAAAATCCAACTGAGAGAAATAATAGAACAATTGGGACAGCTGTAAGATGTTTTATTAAAGAATCTCATAAGCAGTGGGACAGGGAAATTTTTGAAATCCAGCATGCTATCAATTCTGCCACTCATGAAGTGACAGGATTCAGTCCGAATTTTTTGAATTTTGGTAGGATAGTACCAGCTAATGGGGATTATTATGGTGACATCATTGATTTCGAATTGAACAACAATGCTCAAGCTAGAAAAGTGTATAGTGAAGAATTGGAAAAATTACCTTCTCTTTATAAGAAGGTACAAGACAAGTTGTCTGCCTCTTATCAGAGGAATGCCAATCATTACAATTTGAGAAAGCGTGAGCATGTATTTCAGATAGGTGAAAAAGTCTGGAAACGGAATTTTGTGCTCTCAGATGCGGCAAATGATTATGCGGCCAAGTTAGCACCGCGCTACATCTTATGCAAGGTGAAGAAAGTTTTGTCAAAAGTAGTTTATGAATTGGAAAATCTAGATGGTTCCAATGCAGGAACGTGGCACGTTTCGAAACTCAAACCCTTTTACGGATCAGAATCTGATTTGTCAGACTGATCTAGTTATAAGTTATAATTAGTTTGTATCATTTACTGTCATGTAAATTTTGCAACCCTGAATTTTGCTTTACTGAGATCCTGATGTTCCTAAAGATTTTATTTTGATTGTTATATTGGTAATGGACATTTTTTTTAGGAAATAAATTTTGACGAAGTA
Organism: Zygogramma bicolorata; assembly: GCA_032362365.1. Lineage (NCBI taxonomy): Eukaryota > Metazoa > Arthropoda > Insecta > Coleoptera > Chrysomelidae > Zygogramma > Zygogramma bicolorata. Next base: position 249,776 of record JAVJAQ010005291.1, read on the forward strand.
ACTGATATTTGGTAATTATCCATATTCAATTGGGTTCGATTACAATGAGGTATTATTGATAGTATCTGAAATTCATGATTAAATAATAGAAAGTTTCTATTTTGTATATAATATTTTTAGGAATTGGGAATTAAGTGGAAATTGAAATTTTGAGGGATTCTGTAAAAATTTCCATGGTAGAAATCTTGGAATTGGTGGGTACAAGTTTATGTTAGACTGACTTAATAGTTCATTGATAGGTACCTATGTAAATAGTAAAATAATTTGGGAATAGAAATTTATTGAATGAATATTTTTTTTTTTAAATTATAAAAAATATTTAAATTAGGTGCACTATAGTTGGGTTAGTAATGATTGTAGGAATTTTTTTATCCTAGTAAAATTTGGGTCAAAATCTGGTTGTCCCTCACTTGTGTGAAAAGATACTTGGACTTGGCACGTTCCCAGATATTAGGTGGATCATAACATCATCCATTACCTACGGCAGTTACATCACTGTTTGTGTATTTGAGATAAATATCTAGACTACTCACCTTATTAGCACATAATGCCACCATTTTTTGTGAAGAATACGATCATTTTGGAAACTATCGGTTGTCTCGAGTTGTTCTGTTGTTTCTTGATATTTGGATTTCTGTAAAAAAAAAAAAATATATGTTCAATTGCAATTCAAATTTTAGTAAATTATGATTCAATTGTTTACTGACCTTAATATTGATATTTTGAGCTGGTACAATTGACTGGATGTGTAGTAACAATTTTTTCTTTTGATCTTGTATTCTTCGAAGTATTGTTGTTTTTATCTGGAAAAACTTTGATATGGAGCTTCGCTGTTGAGTTTCAATGGACGACTGGCCTATCATTGTTTGACTATGATAAAGTACTACTGATCGGATTGTTTAGGTGTTCATCACAAGAACGTGTTCGATATGGAGCTTCGCCGCTGATTCTCAGTGGACGATTGGCCTGTTGAACTGTTTGAGTGAGCATTGCCTGAACTTTCTAAATGAGTATCTTTGTAGGTATGTCAATGAACCTTTTGTTGTTGTGTAGGTTCATGCTGATCAGTATGTTTGGGTATTCATCATGAGAACTTGTTCAGTATGGAGCTTCGCTTCTGATACAGTGGACGACTGGCCTATTGGACTGTTTGCGTGATGATTATCTGAATTGGTCACTTTTAGTATTGAATACTTTTTGTAGATTTGGCCTGTCAATTGGGGTGGCTTGTAGATATCAATTTTACCAATTGATGATTACTTCTGGTTTACTCAGTATGATGTAAGTCATGGAGTAGCTAATTCTTTGGTCGATTTTGTAATGAATTGAAATTCCAATTTTTTGTGGCCAAGTTGGCAAGTGTTGATCGATGTGGATCATAGTGAGGAATTATCAGTTCTATAGTTTGAATTAGTAGTACTGATGCTTTCATCCTTAATAATCATTAGTATTATCATTGGTAATTGATGAATTTCGCTTCTCTAGGTCCTTCGAGACCAAATCTGTAGATTAATTTTTGTATTATAGAGTTTTTTTTTGTAATTATTTTAGTCACCAAGATGCAAGCTTGAGGTAACTGGCTGAGCATTTCGAACCTCCATCCTGGAAAGGATGCAATTTATTTTACTGGGTGCATTATGACAATCCCTGAAATGAAATAACTGGTATGATTATTCGAATAACGTGATAATAAAATATGCTTACCAATATTCACGATTGAAAAATTTGAAGATCAAATTTTTCTTTGTAGGGAGAAGGGTGTTGTAACGTTTCACTTTTACCATTTTCGATTTAGTGTGCTTTTGAGACAATATGAACACTAAGGAACACTTTTCCATTCAGTTTCAGTTGTGAATTGTAACATACCATTTATTAATTTCATATTTTCACAGCTCAGGGATTCCTCTCAGCAGTCTGCAACAGTGCTTCATCCATAGCATATTTCTTTTCCTTTGAAATCAGTTAAAATCAATTTGAAGTCAAATAACTAATTGTTTATTTTCGTTCATTACATTTGTGGTTAGAATATCCGAAATGTCAAGAGTAGTTCAAAGTGTAGTAATATTCTTCTTCGGTAATTTGAAAGTGGCAGTGACCGGGAGACAGCAAGGTTACGATTTATTCAAGGAGTGAACAATGGAATAACATGGTCCTGATTGAAGGAATTTATGTGTAACGGGTGGCAACACCGACTATTTGACCTTGAACTGAATCTTCTTGAATGTTCGAAGGTGTGAAACGACAAACGGCTTTTCTGCTCCTGGCGTTGTCATGAGAACAGCCATTTTGGTGATTTAAATAAAGTTTTGAAAATCATCATAACGATATTCCGACCAACATTGTAAAGGTAACTATTAATACACTTATAACTGTGAATTCAAAATTATCATTGATTTGCATCTTGAAATTGATTATTTGGCGTATATTGAGACAGACATTTTTTTACAACAATTTCTCTCCTTTCATGTGCTGTAGTTCTGCCAGGTTGAAAATTTAAAAAGTAGAAGTTAGAAATAAAAATATATATATATATATATATATATATATATATATATATATATATATATATATATATATATATATATATATATATATATATATATATATATATATATATATATATATATATATATATATATATATATATATATATATGTATATATTGCATTTATATATTTTTATCATTGTCATGCAATAAATCGAATCCATGGCAAGAGGCAATTGGTCAATTGCAAGAAATTTGTAAACTCCACGACTGAGTTTGAGTTGAATTATTTGGCAATTGGAATCTGGCTGGATTCAGCACAGCATAGGTGAATGGAAGCACCAGGAGGCTGTTGCAGACAGTTTGGAGGCACCTAGAGGAGACATTAGCGTGAAGCAGTATTTGTAGCGAATAACGCTGTCAGTCAATCGGGAGTGGTTACCGATCATCACAAATTATTATTGTAAGGTTAAATGCATTTAACTCAAGGTAAGACTCTGTAGTCGTTAAGATCTTTGACCAAGTAACCAACTGACGATTGTATTGATATATTTATTTTTCGACGCTATTATAGCAATTTCAACATTGCTTTCAAATATTGCATCAGTCTTATTATCACCAATATATCTATATAAAATTGAATTTATTGTTTCATTTGTATGTTTGGAGAGTTTCAATTTCAGCACAATAAAGTTGGTCTACAGTAACGAGTATTGAAGGGAGTTGAGTTAACTTTTTTCTGTAGATGGCGTCCAAATAAAATCTTTTTGTTTCGACCCTTTTCAATACTGTTGATTGGATTTCTGGTGGGAGTCGATTGAGTACTATTAACCGGACTACGCCCTTGCCTCCGCAATTCGAGTTAGCGAGATCCATCTGGTCGCGTATTCTTGGTGGAATTATACGATTTCACGGAGAAACGTGGCAGTATAAACCTGACCTTTTCCTCGCTTACTGTCAAAGATACAAATATCATCATTATTTTAACATTGACAAGTTATGGGAAAGTCATGAATTGAATGATAAGTTGACTGTACTTTTTTATTCATATTCATACATTTCTTTATTCATACATTGAAACTTGTGAAACTTAACATAAACATGACCTTTCCTCTGTTTATTGCGCATGGAATTTTTTCATGTACTTTTCAACCGAAGAAATAAATGATTATTACTATTATTATTATTGAAACCATAATTATCTTTGAAAAGTGTTATGTTATCATATTGAATAACCGTATCTTAGGTGCATGATTTTTCACAATGCTTATAAGTTTTAATGAGAAGAACAAATGTTAACATTTTGTCAAAAATGTTTCAAATGAGAATGTATCCAAGTATAGTTAGGTCCATCTGTGGGACACACCATAACTATGTTTTTTTTTCAGAAAATGTATCATTTTGTACACTTTTTGTGAATAATTCAACTCAAAATATAACTAACGCTGGTAAGCATTGGAACTAACCCTCGTACCATTTCTGTATGTTCTATTATTTTGTCCACAGGGACCAAAGAAATGATATCGCCATTTTTACCATTAAAAAATTAAGTATGTTTAAATTGATGATACTACCAGATTTTGTTTCTGGTCATTTTCGCTTCATTAAAATAAATATTTTCAGAAACCAATCACAGATCAATGGCCTGTGAAAGTAATGCAGCAGTTGATCAACATGGCGATAAAAAAATTATACCAGTCGATGAAATGGTGAATCCAAAATTCGATCTTCCATTATTGATTTCTGAGAAAGGTCTTCAGTTACCTTTTGCACCAGGTAAATTAAGTTATGCAGTGACTAATATGTGTTAAGCAGTGAAAATTCAAACTTGTAAGAGACACCACCAGAATTGTCATTAAATTTTTTTGACACAAATTTGAGAACTTCAAATAATTTGTGATGGTTACATTGATGATGATGAAATTTTCAGAAAATAATGAATTACAAGGAACCGATGCAACAGACGGTCGACAAGAAAATAATAAAATTTTGATAATTGATGATCAAATAGTGCATTCAAAATTTGGGGTCCTATCTCTGATTTCTGAAGGGGGTCATAACTTACCAATTACAAAAGGTAATTCTAGTTGATTATTATACCAGGCGGTCATGTAAACTAGGCTCCTTTGACATTTGAGCAATTTTGGAGTTCAAGAACAAGTAAAAATATACAGTGTGTCCCATTTAAGAATAATTTAAAAATATTTTCAGAAACTAATAACAGATCAATGGTCTGTGAAAGTTATGCAACAGTTGATCAACATGGTGATAAAAAAAATATACCAGTTGATGAAATGGTGAATCCAAAATTTGATCTTCCATTATTCATTTCTGAGGAAGGTCCTCAGTTACCTTTTGCACCAGGTAAATCAAGTTGTACAGTGACTAATATGTGTTAAGCAGTGGAAATTTGAACTTGTAAAAGGCACCACCAGAATTGGAGAACTTCATTAATGATGATGAAATTTTCAGAGAATAATGAATCACAAGGAACCGATGCAACAGATGGTCGACAAGAAAATAATAAAATTTTAATAATTAATGATCAAATAGTGCATCCAAAATTTGAGGTGCTATCTCTGATTTCTGAAGGAACTCATAACTTACCAATTACAAAAGGTAATTCTAGTTGATTATTATACCAGGTGGCTATGAAAACTGGGCTCCTCTTAACATTTGAGAAATTTTGGAGTTTGAGAACAAAAATATGCAGGGTGTCCCATTCGGAAATAAAAAGTTGAGATCACTATTGGTGAAACCCATAGTAACTCAGAAAGCACAATTATATCAGTCAGTGTAAAATAAGATGTTTATGAACACTCTATATTTCAAAATTCTATCTCATAAGACTTGAAAATTATAGGGGCGGTATGATTTTCGTGGTCACTTACCAAAACGTTATTTGAAACTGGAAACAAATTACAAAACTTCAAATTGATATTTCAATTTTACTTCAGTTTCAGATGTTAGCAGTCGAAATGGTCACATAAATGAAACAATCATTTTAAATTGGGATTCTTCTGGAGTAGAAGACATTTTGCCAGGACTAGGAGTAACTCAGAATAACTATGATCTCGATGTGGAAATTCAAGAAGCATTGGATGTTCTTACTGAGCACCAACCAGAGCCAAGTAAACACCAATAAATTAGTCTGAACAAATCTTTGAAATATGTAGTGCAGATATGAATATTTCAAGCACTAGGCAGGAATACCATAACACAGACGGGTCCAAAACTCCCGAGGGAACTGGAGCAGGAGTCTATGGGCCTCGCACCAAATACTCCGAGCCCATGGGCCAGTTCCCCAGCATTTTTCAAGCGGAAATTCACGCCATAGAAAGGTGCATTCAGCTCAACCTCGACAGGAAATATCGGAATAAGGAAATTGTGATCTTCTCCGATAGCCAAGCAGCCATCAAAGCGTTGAGTTCCTCTTGCATCAATTCGAAGATGGTTTGGGAATGCCTAGACAAACTTAACGACCTAGGCAGGAACAACAAGGTGCCTACTCTGGGTGCCAGGGCACGTCGGAGTGGAGGGGAACGAACAAGCAGACATCCTGGCACGAAAAGGTGCATCAACACCACTGATCGGGCCAGAACCATTCTGCGGACTTGGAAACTCTTACTTCCAAGAAGAACTCAATAAAACGGAAGAAGCAATGAGAGCAACACACTGGGAAAGACTCCCAGGGCTGCAGCAGGCCAAAGATCTCCTCGGAAACTTCAACCGAGCAAGATCGAAGACACTGATCAACCTCAGCTAAACTAGTCTAAAGTCAATCACGGGATTTCTAACGGGGCATTGCAGACTCAAAGAACACCTAAGGAAGCTAGGCTTAGAGGAGGACAGCACCTGCAGGTTCTGCGGAGAACATCCAGAAACACCCCATCACATCTTGATGGAGTGTTTTGCTGTACATCACAAAAGATCGAATATACTGGGACCATTCCAGCTGACTGTGGGAGAAATACCTTGAATAGATCCCCTCAAAATCCTTAAATTCCTGAAGGAATTGAGGCTTGAGGGGCTGCTATAAACGAGAACACCTTGACATAGCAGAAGAAGATGGGGCACAATAGATCTAAGCAGGTCGCAGCGCATCTGTCACCATCCATCTCACCAATACCAATGAATATTTCCACCCTCCCAGTTAGTTGACTTGTGAGCACCAACTGGATTGAATCATATGAAGTCTTACGGTTGTAGCAAAAATTTGTTAAGATTGCGCTAGGATCACTATCAATTTTGAAATTTCAAACAGCAAGTGAAGTTGAGTTACACTTAATCCAAAATTGTTTTCTGAATTATTTGGAATAATTCTGGAGTTGGTATTTCCACAATAAGTGAAGAAGACTACTTCAAAAATTGCACAAATAACCCCTTCGCCACACACATAATATGCATATTTCGGTAACTAATGCTTGGTTCATAGACCACACTTTTTCTTTTACTTTATATTTTACTTTCACGCTTAACATAAGTTATTATCAGTAGGGAAATTACACTGAATGAATGTTAGTTGTTAATGAATTCATATGATGTTTGTGATTCATTCCATCCATTCAATCATGAGGTCTCAACACTTCACAGCAATAGGAAACTCACAAACATTAACATTAACAAAAATAATATCAATAATTTGAAAATGATCGGACATTGGAAAAATAGATTGAAGATTATAGTTATATACACAAAAACCATAATAAAATAAAAATTCACCTATTGAGGGTATATGCCTGATGTATTCAACCTTGTTTCAATCCCCACAGTAAATACCACAAGCGGCTTTAGGATTAGCAGATTAATAAACTCAATTAGAAACATCGTATATATCGTAATAATATCTAACAATTCATATATTGCAGTTCACCTATTTATGATGATAACTAAGCTATCAAAATGTTATTCGGAAATACATTTAGTTTTATATTTTAGGAAAAAAAAGAAGGAATAAAGCTCCTCCAAGAAAACATTGTTGTTTCTTCTGTCGAAAACACTTGTTCAAAATTTACCGACACTATACCGAGGTACACAAAATCGAAAAATAGGTAAAAGAGATAATAAATCTTACAAAAAAATCAGCTCGTAGAATATCACTTTTGGACAAGCTAAGAAAAAAGGGAGATCATTTATTCAATACAAAAATTAAAGATGAGAATCAAAATGATATTGTTTGTAAGGAAACGATTCAACCAACAAAGACTAAGAGACAAAGAAATGTTCCATGCCCAACTTGTTTAGGATATTACAGTAAGTACAGCATAAGACATCATTTAGAAAAATGTATGCCAGTGGGAGAAAAAAAAGAGAGGAATAATGTACAAGCTCATTGCAGTAAGTTTGAGAATAATATACATATGAAAGCATCTAGAGTATTGAGAGGAAAGATATTTCCTGTACTTAATGAAGATGATGTTACCACTGCCATTAGATATGATGACTTAGTTATTACCTATGGCAATTATTTATGTAGAAAATACACTGCAGATCATCATGGTCAACTAATTAGATCCAATATGAGAGTTATCGGGAGATCAATTTCAGCAATGAGAGAAATCAATCCTCAAATAAATAATCTGACTGATGCATTTGATCCTTCCAATATTGATTCAATCATAGAAGGAATAGAAAAAGTTGCAGGATTGGACGAAATTTCAAATCTATATAAGTCTTCTGCTACAGCTATGTTGTTAACCACTGAACTGAAGAAAATTTGTAAATTAATGGAAATGGAATTCATCAAGAAACAGGACCATGTAAGCAAGGAGAAAATGGAGGACTTGTATTTGCTTCTTAATCTGGAATTCCAAGTTACAGTTAATAAAAAAGGGATGGAAACTCAAAAAATTAATTATAGACGGAAGAAGTTTGATTTGCCTAAAACAGAACAGATTGCAAAATTCCGAATATATTTGGAAAATTAAATAATACATTTCATGAGTAAGCTTGGTCAGAACTATACTCTGAAAAACTTGACCCATTTGACGGAGTATACTCTAGTACATTTGGCAATATTCAATAGAAAGCGGCCTGGAGAAACTCAACGCCTTCTAATAGATGATTACAAAAATTATGAAGTGATTGACGATGAAGATTCATCAAAAGACTTAGACAATTTATCTGAAGAACAAATAAAGAAATGGGCCAGAATAAGATTTACAGAAAAATTAGGGAGAAATACTGCTCTTCTTATTCATCGAGAGCTTGGATTCAAAGCGATTGATTCAATTCTTAAGTACAGAAACAAAGCTGGTGTGAGTTCACTGAACAGATTTGTTTTTGGAGAACCATCTAAATTCAACACTCAAAGTACCTTTCAGGCATGCAACTTGATAAGGAAATTTTCATTGCAGTCTGGTATTGAAAGTCCAGAATTATTGAGAACCAGACTTTTGAGACAGCATTTAGCAACAGAAACTACCCGCTCTCATGTAGAGTCTCGTCTAGAAGGAAGGGTTTCAGACTTTATGTCTCATGAAAGACAAATTCAGGAGAATTACCAAGTTTTGACCCAAAAAACAGATGATATAACAAAAGTATCAAAATTATTGGAAGAATTTTCATCAGTTAAGGACGGGGGTGAAAAATCCAAATTAAACTCAATGGAAAATTTGGTGAAAATTCCAAAATCATTGTCTGTTCGAATCAAACCAATGCCAATAACATCAAAATCTTCATCAAGAGAAGTTGAAAATAGTCCTGATTGTTCATCTGATGAAGAATATATTCCTGATGAAGAATACTTTCCTGAGGGAGAAGCTATGAGTCCTGCAGAATTTAAGTATGTTATGGGTGAGTATATTCATTGATATCAGCTTTATTTTGCAAATCAGTTCCATGCACTCAATTGATATTATCAAACCTGTGCCAGTTACATCAAATTTTTGTATTTCAAAATTGTCCAGAGATACATTGTAGTATTAGTTATTTTTTATATTCTGTTGGTAATTCTTCTATCTTGAATATGTTATAAACAATGTTATGAATTGTTCCAGCTCTGTACCAAGTCAAAACTTACTTTATAGTCAGAGGTTTTTACAGCTTATGGATAAAGTTTGAACTATGAACTGAATTGCTAATTGAATGTATTCTGTATCGTCAACTAAAATACTGCCCTCCTTAGCCAAAACGCCGTTTCTGCGAAAATCTGAAAATATTTACTTTTTTATTACACCATTCTGGTCGAAATACGAATATCTACCTTATTTGCTTGGTAAAAATGCCGTAAGTCAGGCCACAACACATAAAAACCTTCACATTCTCATGCCGTATCTGCAGAAATGTGCATCGGTATTTAGGATAAATGCCTTATCTATATAATACTTGGGCAAAACGCCGTATTTGAATATTACTTGCCGCGTTTTTCCTAAGCAGACTGTGGATGCGGCGTTCTGGCTAAGTATCATGGCAGATATTCAAATGATATCAGTTTGTTGAAAGTTTTCAACGAGAACGGGCCGTTGGTTGATTGTTTTGTATGAAGAATGATTTCGAACCGAACAAAATTAATATTACAGAAAGCAATTGCCTCAGAAAATTCTAATAACTATGTCACCGAACAAAGAATGGTGTGTTTGCCTGATGAAAATAATAAGGTATTACCAGATGAGAAAAATAATAGTGGCATAACTGATCGAATGCTGTGCTCAACTGAAATTGACATCATGATGCCTGTGATCGCTAAAAATGGCGCGTATCTCAATAATAATATCAATGGTGATGGTAGTCCCTCTTCGGTTTTATCATGCAATTATAATCATGATAGTTACATGACTGAAGGAAGAATGGTATATTCATCCGCAAATATTATTGATATGGTGCCTATAATCACAGAAGATGGTATGTATCTCAACCAAGGCAAAGATGAGACATTATTTAATTGTTTGCTTCAGGGAAAATAATATCATGAACTGCTTCCACTAAATGTTGACTTGCCTGAGGTAAGTGTTCATTAAAAAAATATATTTTATTTCATATAGGCAATATACAAATATTACACTGCTTGGTTTGATTTCAGCAGCCTGTTGAGTATATGGTGCCACAATCTCCCTCTACACAAGGTTTTTGTAATGGTAGAATGGAAATTTTGGGAAATGAATTTATTATTGCAGATTCTGATATTGCAGAGGTTAGTATAGATCGTCATCTACGTATTTATAGAAAAGTGTTTATGATTATTATAAATTTCAGAGTGTTGCTATCGATGAGTCTGATGCCTTCTCGAACTCTACAGATAATGAATATAAACCAAATTCTGACCATAAATTCTCTTCATATGAGGTGACTATTCCATAACTTGATCGTTAAGCGTTTTTTTTTCATGAATTTCATAATTGAATTTTCAGGAAGATGATACTCCCATTAATTCATCTATATATGATGCTAACGCTAACACAACTACACAAATATCTAACAAAAGTATTTCTCCACCAGTTGTTCCTGAAGATGAAAGCCACGAGGTAAGAGTTATATGTTTTTTTTATGAAGCTGTGAGAACGCATTTTACGATTTTTTGTCGTTAGAGTACTCATCTTGAATAATCTCTGCTTTCAGGAAAATGAAACGGAAAATTCTGTAGTTCAAAATCATGAAGTTCAAAATAATGAAGTTAAATACACAAAATTAGGAGAAATGCAAAAGAAGAAGAATTAAAGAAAAGCCCACAGAGAAAAAAAAACAGAAACACGAATCTAATAGAATTGAACATCCTGTTCTCCCACCATGCAAAACAGTATGCAAAAATAAATGTACTTCGAAGAAAGAAAAAAATACATAAATGGTCAGTTTTGGAATTTGTCTTATATCCAAAGAAGAGCGTATGTCCTAAACTCATGTGAACGGCTAAATGTAAAAAGGCGTTCGAAAGATGATGATGGTGGAACTAAAAAGTTCACTTTCAAATACACGCTGAAAACCGATACAGGGGAGATCAAGCATGTGTGCACAAGTTTTTTTTCAAGTACTTTGGGATAGAAGCCCACCAACGATCGGTTTGTTTATGAGGTGCTCTCAAAGACACCAACAGGATCTATAACTCCAGTGGAAGATAAAAGAGGAGAAAAGCGTCCTTCTAATTACATACCTAAGGACGAGATGGACGACCACATAGAATCTTTTCATCCTGTAATATCACATTATCGTAGGGAGCATGCTCCAAATGTTCGGTACTTGCCTAGTGACATAACGATAAATTTCATGTACCAAGATTTCTTAGAAAAGAATCCTACGATCAAAGTATCATATGAACTTTACAGAGTTCGAGTAAAGAAAAAGAATATATCTTTTGCGAAACTTGGGAATGAAGAGTGTGAGGCATGTGAGTATTTCAATCTCCATGATCATTCAAAAGAAAATATGCTCGATGATTGCGACACGTGCGTCAATTATAAAAGTCATATAGAATTAGCAACAGGAAGTCGTGAATTGTACAAGAAAATAGTGGAAAGAAATGAAAACCACCAATGCTTTTCAGCCGATTTGGAGAAAATCATTATGCTGCCACGAGTTAATACTTTCAAAAAAGTTATTTTCACCAAGCGCCTCACCGTGTACAACGAGAGTTTTGTGCCAATTGGAAAAAAATCCAAAATAAATCCTTTTGCTGTCCTTTGGCATGAGGGTGTCAGTGGAAGAAATCAGGAAGACATTGTGAGCACATTTTATGCGTTTTTTAAACGACAGCGAGACTCAAAGTCTCAAAAGGGTCGCTTATTGAATATGGTGTTCATCACCATGTATATCAACTCACCACTTGGCAATTTATAGAATGAAAGTTTTTTCTATTCAAGAAGACCCTTCCTGGCATATCTGGATCAAGAGAAGGAGGTAGAAATATTTTAATATGAGTTCCGTCAATTGCTCCTATTACACCTGGCATATTGTACTTTTCGAAAAAACTGGAATGTGAAAAACAACAATACAGAATGGATTTCATATATTGATGAACGTTATTTTCAATAGCCTGGGGCGGTAGGAGGCTACTTTCAAATGAAATAACGATGATAAATATGAACCTCATGAATGAAACTCACCCGTTCTGGACTTCGATTATTTGCGGGAGCTCTGTTGGAAATTTTATATATATAGGGGCAAAATTTTCAACCAGTATTTCTGCTACTTCGTGAATACACCTGCTAACAGAAGACTGGCTCATGGCGCATGATCTATCTTTGGCAATGGATTTTTGGTAACTGCCATGGGCAAAGAAATGCAATGCTACGAAAAACTGGGGGTAAAGGTAGCGAATACGGTAACCTCACCGATTTTCTTGAAATTTGCACAGATGATTGAAAACACCCCAAAAACGATAAAAAACATCAAAATTTTCTGCGGAAATATCTGAAAAGTCCTTTTTTTTTTGAAAAAATGTCTGACAGTGTACACAAACTCAGGTAAATGAATTGGACTGTCTCACTCTTATTCATCTTCAGCATACGTCAGTACATAAATAATAGTAATCCAGATCCTTTCAAAAAGCGATTCGTTCACAAATATACACAGAATAATAATATATAAATGTTAGTTCCATCAATTGAAAACTCCTCACTCTGACATCTTTAGAAATGTTGAATGACAAACATGAAATGGAATGACGGGAATGATAACGGGTTACGATCATAATGCGACGTTGACAATTTTTTCAATTTCATGAATACTAAGTAAATATGAAATATTTGTTTCTTATAGTATTCAGAAGTATTAACGCACCTGAAATCAATTATTTTTCAACCTAACATTGCCAAACCTCCCGTAGGTATACTGCTTCGTGGAAATTATCTCTAGGAATTCAATCCGGTAAATATTCGTTTACCGCACAGCACCTTTATTTTTGAAAAAAAGGTAAGACTTTACCTTATCCCACATCGAATTGAGGGTCGTGTCCATATTGCATGTAAAGCTTTCCACCTAACAGAGAAACGTGGTACATTTTTCATGTTTTTTTTTTCTATTTTACATGTTGAGTATGGAAAATTGTTTTTCTCCAATTATAAAAGTTCGACTGATGTTCCTGATGTTTGAAAATATATGCGACCCAATCTAACCCAACCTAACTAATCTAACCAAACCGTAACCAACCTATCGTAGCCTAAACTAACCGTGCCAACCTAATGTGACTATCCTAACCTAAACCATCCTAACTCAACCTAACCTAAATTAGCTCAAACCAACCTTACTAACCTATCAGCCTAAACGAATTTCAATTATAAAAGTTCAAATGATGTTTGAAAAAATTTGCGACCTAATCTTACCCAACCTAACTAACCTAAAAAAACCTCAACCAACCTACCCTAACCTTCCGAAAACTAACCTTGCAAACCTTAGCTAACTAATCAACTAACCTTAGTTAACCTGACCAAACCTAACTTAGCCTAAACCAACCTAACCTAACATAATTAGGAATTACAGATACTTGTCAACATCTTGTCAAATGACGAAATGAAACAATACGACGGCATCTGCCTCCCAAAAACTTTCGTGTGGTTTTTTCAAAAGAGTGTGATTTCCATGGCAAAACTGGTATTTGCCCCCCACACATCACGTATTCCAAATCATTTAAGAAATCACGAAAGAAATTTTTCTCACAGACCCTACAGGTGAGATGAAAAAAATCATAAAAAATGAACCATGCCCCTCCGGTATATGGGAGTTATTATGCAATATGGTCACGACCTCCAATTCGATGAAGGGTAATGTGGAGTTTGGCTCGAGAAAAAGTTAGTCCCAACTCATGTATAATGAGTCGCTTAACACGAATCCGTGTTCTTTCTTTTCGTTTTGGCAATTCAAAGTTCGGGAGAAAAGTATATCCCACCACTCGCTTTGTTATCATTACGTTGTCTATTTTTTGTTTGGCAACAGTGTACAGTGTGCAAGACTTTGACGTCTTTGACATTTACTTTTATTTTGATTAAGATCTACAACACTACAATGAAAATATGTGTTACTTTCGAATTATCGAATGTTAGTTGGGAAGAAAATAGCAGTTAATAGGTGAATACATGTGTAGTTGATGTGTTGGAAGAAATGTTCAAGAAAATGCGATTGTATATGGTACTCCTACAAATTATTAGAGTGACATTTCGCAACAACCTTTTTTTCACTAAAAAGGTCATAACTTTCAAAGGAATGATCGCTCATGTTGGAAAATAACTCCCAAGCCAGTTCTCTAGTTGATCTGAAGTCTTTCCTGGAATTAGGGGCCTCGAATGGGTTGCACATATTTCGCAACTGTCTATTGAGTCTCCGATTCACTTGCCTAGGAAATAACAGAATCATGACTACGTTATTCAAAACCAGGAATAATCCTACCTTCTTCGTAGTTCTTCCAAAATTTCCAGTAATATTTCCTGCTCAAACTGTTCCATTTTCTTTTAAATTCGTTTTTCTTCTGAAAACTGTCAAAAAGGATATCATCGTTGACAAATACGACATCGTAAAAGGTGTCGTTGGCTCAACGATGCCTTATCAACGATTCATCGTCCAATAACAATGATGAAAGGTATAGTGAATACGAATGTGCGATTTTATCGTGAAATAACGATTCGTCACCTGATAACGATATCGTTAACTGATAGTGAATAGACCTGTCAATCATCCATATCATCAAAGTGGTTATTTCTATCATATTATATTCTTCTAGGAAAGCCTTTCTGAATTAAATCAAGTATTTCAAAGTAGTCGTCGGACATTTCCATTATTATGTTTGAGCGAAAAAAAAAGGTATGGGTACGAAAATTATACAGAAATTCACAAAAATGATAAAACATGAAAAAGTAAACAAAATACTGAGGAGATGAGGTAAGAATTAACCATTCCCTAACCAGGTGACTGCTTAGGTGGAGAAATTTGTAACCCTACATAAAGGGTTGCTTTAGACCGGTTTAGGTGAAGATTTGACTTGGTGGTAATGAAATAGACCCTTAACCCAAAGATATTCTCTACCTAGCATTAAGTAAGCCCTAAAAATGTTGGTGGAATCGGGCATAAGCCACTTAACGGAGGTTTAATGTTGAACTTGGATTAAACATGTCCAAGTTCAATCCAAGTTTAACATTAAACCCCCGTTAAATAGCTTGGTGCAACTACACCATTGGAATAGAAGATTTTTCACCTCTGCAGAAACTCTTCCACAGAATAGATGCTCGTCTCATCAGAAATGAATATAAAAACGAATTGAAGCTTTTTGTGTCATCAAAATTTATTTCATCATCCAGATTGTTTTCAACGTGGTTATAAAATAAGATACCTTTATGAATGGCGATGGTTCGGACTTCCATTGTCTATATTTTTAACTCTATTGAAACCTGTTGCTAGGATCGGAAAAGACTAAAATACAAATCAAGTGAGAAAAAATCAAATCAAAATCAAATTTTTGGTCAATGATGAAATTAGGGATTGATGTTACAAGAAATCGGGATTTCGAATATGAAATATAAGTCAAAAAATTATTTAAATAACGAAATGAATGAAATAATATTGTGACAAGAAAATTGAGGTATCAAATATGAAATACTAGTCAAAAAATGTAAATAAAGAAATTGAATGGAATATTTTGAAAAAATGTTGAAACCAAGTTTCAAGTTGAGTTTACTCACGACGTTTCGATTGCTGGTATCCGCAATTGTCTTCGGTTGATTACTGACAATATTTCGAGGTGTGGTCGGTTATGAAGCCCTTCGATTTCCCTATGGTGGGGAAAAGGGTGCTACTACCAAGGAAATGGATGTATTGGCGCGAGATTCTCTCTCATCGAGCCGCAGCCGGTCCATGCCTTGGATAAGCGGCCTCCACACATTCCGGATCTCCACGCTGACATGACTGAATGCGCCGTTGTTGAGGATGTAGGCGGCTTCCCTGAGTTTCCTCTTGAACCAGTGCTCCTCCTTGTGTATGACCTCGGCTTCAGACCATTTGATGCTGCGATGGTTTATCCAAACATGTTCCGCTATTCCTGATTTCGTTGTTTCTCCTCGTCGAGTGTTTTTCTTGTGTTCGCTTATTCTTACTTCCAATGGTCTTTTGGTTAACGCAATTGTTGGTGTCGCTGTTTTTATTCGGTGGTCGAATTTTTGTGAGCTGGCTGCGTATTGTGTTCCCTGATCGAAAACAGACTCTGACGTTGTATTTCCCTCCTATCCTCTTGATCCTCTCTGAAAGTCCTCTCACGTAGGGGATGGTGAGAATTTGCTGTTCCAGTATCTCCTTAGTGTTCCTTTGATTCGTCCGGGCCAATGTTTGATCCAATGTTCGATCCACCAGCTTCTTTGAGTATCCATTCTTTTGAAGATCCTTTCTTATGTTACTCAGCAACTTGTCTAGACTTTCTTTGGTGTTACAGAGATTGATTGCCCGATCAATCAGAGACTTAACGATTCCTCGCTTCGTAGATTGGTGGTGATTGGATTGCTCATTCAGGTATTGTTCAGTATGAGTTGGTTTCCTGTAGACTGATGTTTCCCATAAATTTCTGGTCCTCTTCACCTCCACGTCGAGAAACGGCAGTCTGCTCTGAGATTCTTTTTCCATTGTGAACTTGATGGTGGGCCTCACGTTGTTCAGGTGTTCTAGAAAGGCGTCCAATTCTGCATCTCCGTGGTTCCATACTATGAACGTATCGTCGACATATCTCAATCAGACGCGGAGTTTCTTCAAACTGGTAGATTCGCAAAAAATTTAGGACTATATTGAAGATTTGCCAATTGTACAACAGAACTTGATAAAAACTTGTTCAAAAGCAAGTCAGTGTAAAAAGAACGGAATGCGATATACTCTCGACTGGATATCCTCATGTATTCTTATGAAAATCAAAAGCCCCAAACTATATCACCACATGAGGGATGATAATATACTACTTTCACCATGCCCAAGCACGTTGTCACGGTAAGGCAGAAGTTGCTGTTAAGCATTTTCATTTCGCAAATCACTCAATATTTTTAGGTACAACAGAAACATCAACGGTACTTTCAGTTTCAAACCAGAGGTTTTTTCTTTATTAAAAGATAAAACCAAATATATGGAGAAGTGAGAAAAACATGGTTGTCTTCTTGTGGACGAGTGCAAAGTTTTCACAACAAAAAATTTAGACAAAAATGCCATGGAGTTTGTTGGCTTTGTAGATCTGGGTGATCACACTCCTGAGAACATGCAAGACAAGCTTGGAGATCACGCCTTGCTCATTATGTTTCAACCATTTGCAGGGCATCGGCTTGTTTTCTTAGCGGAGGTGTGAATGGAGAAATTTTGGCAAAAATTATGTTGGAGTGCGTCATTCTCTGTGAGAATGCAGGACTTTTCATCGATGTGATGACGTGCGATGGAGCTAGCTGGAACCGGAAGATGTGGAAATACTTGGGTCTAGAGACTAGTTCAACTCCTTGGTGTGAACACCCAATGGATGAGTCACGGAAGCTGAGAATGTGTTCTGATTTTCCCCATCTTATTAAATGTTTGAGGAAAAATTTGGTTACGAAAACAAACTTCAGAGTATTATTCTAAAATAAATCACATATAACTATAAAACATATTTAAAATTCCTGGAGGTTGGGTGAAATTGTCTCACTTTGAAGACATAGTGGAATACGAGTCAATAAAAGTATTCAAAATGGCATTTAAACTGACACAAAGTCATATTCATCAGAAGTATGGGGAAAAAATGAATACTAGGTTAGCATTTCAGGTATGATAAGAATTACCTCCCATACAAAACATTTGAAAATGATTTCAATTATATTTCAGTTATATAGCAATACAACTGCCTTGGCCTTAGAAACTTATCAAGAAAAAATATTTTTAACAATGTTGATCACACTATAATTTTTGTCGAAAAATAAATAGACTTATCGACATAATGAATGCTTCAAAACCAGATTTTGGGTTGAGAGTGGACTCACCTGAATATGAGGTAAATGCAAATTAACCGCAGTATGCTGAAATTGTCGAGTTGACTGATTTCAAACAAACTGATTCTCTAATGTGTAATGTTATATCAAGTTCAGAATTTTTTTTTTGAATATTTCCTTGTTAACCACTCCCAAGATTGTACCCAAAATGTATAGCCTTGTTTCCGGTAGTGCATTTATTTCAACAGGTGTTAATGACAATATAAGTCTAGAACTGTTAACTCAAAAGTTAGCAACACTATTAGCCCTAGCAACTGGTCAAAGATTACAAACATTGTGGCTCATAGATATCTACAATATTTATTCTTCCGATTCTAAGATTGAAATTACTGTGTCAAAGCGAACCAAAACATCCGCAAGAAATAAAACTCAACCCTTAATGCATTTACCCTTCCTAGACTCGGACCACAATGTTTGTGTTGCCAGAACGCTCACTACCTATTTAGAAAAAACGCAACCTTTACGGGGTGCGGAAAGAAGTCTCTTCATAATTGTTAGGAAACCATATAAAAAAGCATCCACTCAAACATTAAGTAGGTGGATCAAAAACATTTTGGTTGAGAGCGGGGTGGATGTCCATAGGTTTAGTTCTTATAGTACGAGACATGCGTCCACTTCGGCCGCAAAAAAAAAGGGTTTAAATATAGACACAATCCGACTCTCAGCAGGCTGGTCAAAACATTCCAAAATGTTTGCCGAAGTGTATAATAGACCCTTACTATCCGACAAAACTTTTGCAGAAACAGTCTTAACCGGATAAAAAATTATATATACAGGTATATATATATATATATATATATATATATATACAAATATGTTTTCCTGTTTGTTTGATATGTTGTCGATTGATACTAAGTTTGCCTATAATGGAGTTATAATAACATAATATGTACATCTATTATTATGTTCATATACCCTTAGTTCTTGATGTATGTATAACTAAAAATTGTTATGTTGTTAAAACTATGATTATTGCATTGGAAATAAAATAATTTACTGAGACATAAATATTTTACTGAGGCTTAATTGTATTCTTATATACAGAGGCACTTAGATAAACGTCGCAACAATCTCTAAATATCTACGACTCAACTTATTTACGAGACGGGGCCGAATATAATCGCTAGATCAAACGAACTTACCTGTGAAGTTCGATCTAGATTATATGAGGCCCCGTCGAAGTAAATAAGGTCCCTCCCTACCCATAACCCGAAAAATTGTTGCGACATACTTTGAAAACGACTGATGGTATGCGAGCCGGGTGGCTAAGGCTAGGGAGAGCGGGACAAGGTAATTACTTTGAAAGATTGTGACTAGTGTGCCGGAGACGGAGGTACTACGACTCAACTTATTTACTTCGACGGGGCCTCATATAATCTAGATCGAACTTCACAGGTAAGTTCGTTTGATCTAGCGATTATAAATTCACCAAAATTCAAGCAATGAAGCCTCAAGATCCTCAACAGAGAGTAGAATTTTGTGAAATGTTGTTGACACGCATTCAAGAAGATCCACTTTTTTTAAATAAAATTATTTGGACTGATGAATCGAAATTTTCGAGAGAAGGGATTTTCAATAGAAAAAATCGTCATTATTGGTCCAATAAAAATCCTCACGTCACAAAAGAAGCCGGATTTCAAGAAAAATTTAGTTTTAATGTCTTCTGCATGTTGATGGACAACAAATTGAGGTACGTGATATACGAGGAGTCATTAACATCCAGAAGCTACCTGAATATTTTGGAGAATACTGTAGACAGTTTCGTGGATAATCTGCCACTCGAAGATTATCGAAACTGTTGGTACCAACTAGACGGAGCTCCTGCACATTGCACAAGAGAAGTGAGCGCAGAACTGGATAGACTATTTGACGATCGGTGGATGAGGCGCTTGGGACCATGGAATTGGCCAGCGAGATCACCCGATCTTAATCCATCAGATTTTTATATGTGGGGAATGTTTAAAGAAAAAGTTTACACAAAATAGCCGTGCGTTATAGAGATGAATTGTTAGAAAAGATTGCCCAAACATTTGAATATTTGGATCCCAATGAAATCAGATCTGCCACCACGAAAGCAGTCAACACCCGCATTTTAGAGTGCTTGGAAGTGAACGGCCAGCGATTCGAACATATTTTGAAATATTCCACATGATTGTTTTACTTTTTTATAATTATTCATATCAATATTTTCAATTTCAAGTTTCTTGGTGCTTTTTTAAAGTTTATCCAAACATATTGAAAGTGTTCTGAATTCGTATAAATTTCTTGAGGTTCATTGGCGGTAGATTCGGATACATTTCATTGAACTTTCTACATGTTCTGTTGATAATTTTGTCACACTGTCCAAAAATAATAAACAAATTCATAAGAACTTCGTTTGAATAGTTTTGTTCCATCGTTTTGAAGGTATTTGCAACTTCTGAAGTGACGAAAATGTTGATATTATTAGGAGAATGTCACAACGCTACTGTCAAATAGTAATCATGGCCTGCTTACCAAATACCGAATGGAAATACCATTCTGAAGGGACATTTTCACAAATAAATGTTCTTAAATCCGAAATTCGACTAGTTAGGTATAGGTATGATATACATAGAAAGAAAGCAAATGTCAGCAGCTTTCCGAATTCTCAATAATATACAGGGTGTTCCATTTAAAATAATCAAATTTCAGCAAGTTTTTCAAGCAAACGAAAAAACTGTATTTTTTTACCACCCTGTATTGAAGTAACGGAGATTAGGCTGACGTGTGGGAAGTGTCCAAGTATCACCTAACTCCAAACCAAATTTCGATATCAGAGTACTTCTTAACTAAAAGATATCGGCATTTTTAGAAGTCATGATTTTCGAAGAAAAAAATTGAAATTAATTTTTATTTCGAAAACGGTAACAGATAGGTATAGGGAAATATCAAGAAAAGTTGTCGGGCAATTGTTGGAGATTCCAAAAATAATATTATATACAGAGTGTTCCATTTGAAAAATCAAAGTTGCTACTGCTTTCTAATAGAAGCGGCAACACCACATTGTCGAAAATATTTTAGTTGGCTAGAGAATGTCCGAATATGCCCTCCATCAAATTTTCAAAGTGATCCGTTGTCTGGTTCACCAGAAACGTCTAATGTGCCATCCACCGTGAATCAGCCTGTATAGCTTATAACAATAACCTACTACATTTTCATATTGGATTTGATGTGAGTCAAAAGTGATGAAAAATGCCTTAATAATATATGTTTCAGATTATTTCTTTGTAAGGAGTAATGCCTGGAATACTGGGAATAAAATAGTCTTCCTTGGTAAAATGACGAGAACAAACTTTCATGAAGTTAGACACCGGTATTCCTATTTTCAGGAGATATATCCAGGTCCGCCGTCTATCTATAGACTCTCTCAATCCTAGACTAGCCTGCACCATAACGTTTCTTTCATTTTCGAGCGGAAAGAAGATAAAAACTTATTCCAGTACTACTTTGCCGTTTTGCCCAAGAGTCACATTGAGGTACACAACAATAATGGTTTGAACTTGAAGCACTCATCTTACATCTGAAAACTACTAACAGTCAACAGAATATCCTGAATATCTACCATATACATGTACAAGATTTTTATTACGTATCATATAATATTAATCACCAAAATATACAAAAACAACTACCAGAATGCACAGAATCATAGGAATTTTAACGTAAACAACGATTTCAATGTACTTATAAATAGTTTCAAAATTTGACACATTGTAGTACTGCTAAGGAACCGCATCGCACCAGATGAAGCTGTAGTGTGTGCAAAATGGCTTTGTGCAAGTCAGCCAGTAAACATTTTTTGTCGAATTTCATAAAGTTTGAAATGTCATGAAATTTTTTTTTACTCAACTTTTGTTTTTTCATGTCCAGTTAACTCCAATAAACAGTAAATAACATATAGTTTTGAAGAAATCTCAATTTACTTAAGTCGTGCTTCAAATGGTTAAATCTTCCGAAACAATAGTTGTGAGCGAAACTGGAAAGTATTGATATCTTATCTTTCTACTTTCTGAGGAACCGAAGATAGGTAAGTACTTTTTTCTTCATAGTGTTAAATAATGCAATTTCAATGCGATTACGAGCCGATGATATGAGGGATAAGTAACACCTACACGTTAGACGGGCGTTTAATTTTGAGGTTTGTAAATGGCTTCACTGGAATGAATCATACACTCCTCAAATGATATGTATAGGCATTTCATTTCAAATTGATATGAGTTTTTCTGGCTTTAAATGTTCTAAATGAATAATTTGTTCAGGACAGTCAAGTTATACCTATTCTATGAAAATCATAGCAAGTATATTTTTAGGATGTGACAATAAATCCGAATGTTCGGATACAGAAGTTTTCAATGATAACGTTCAACGTTCAATAACGTTTGATATTAGTATTTTTTTTCTAATCTTTAGATGGATAATTTGCTTCAAAAGTATCTATACTTCTTGTGGTTCGATTCTGACATACTAATAATGTATTGCAATGAAAAAGTAACTGTCGAACATTTCAACAGAATTATTAGATTTTTATTAGACGAACTTGACCTTACGCATTTTGTCAACTGATAATTCTATTGGTGAAGGAAAGATCCCGCAAGAAATTATCCAATGAGACAACCGGTATCGACAATCACTCGTAAGCTGCCGCCTCAATGAAAATGTACCCTTAGAAAATCGCATTTGTATCACCAACTCAACACCACCTACCGTCAAAAAATGTAAGTTTACTCTTCGATTTCTCAGGTCGAGAGGAATTGACTAAACAAAAGCATATAGGTCAACGCACCGGGGTTTCTATTCATCTTGTGTAATATAATGGATTTGGATTTTGAAGCCGATTATGCAAGTGCTGTGCATGGACTCGTTTTGTGCTCATATGCAGCATATCTTTCAACAAGCAAAGCAAAGAAGATTAAAAGTGAGACCCATCAGACCCTGAACAAAGTGAAGATAAAAATAAAACAATATGGTATTATACCTGGAGAAAGACTTGTTACTCTACAGTAGGTGACATTTCAAATGATAGAAGCATTTTCAGAATTTAACATTATTTAATTCCAGATATTTGTCACAAGGTGCTAGTCTGCAGATCCTCGCTTGGACTTATCATATAAGACACACCACTGTGCATAAAATCATACATGAGACTTGCCAGTGTCTATGGGATATTCTCAGTCCTGAATACTTGAAAACTCCAGAATCTGAAGAAGATTGGTTGGCCATTTCCCAAGGATTCTATGAAAAATGGAATGTTCCTCATTGTTTAGGAAGTATTGACGAAAGACACAAATATTCAAGCTCCGGCTGAAAGTGGCTCTTTGATTTTCGGTTATAATAAATGAAATGAATATAGTTTTATTACCCCCATGGGACTACAAATATAAATTTTCCACTGTTGATATATGGTTCACAGAGTGATGGAGAAGCTGTCAGAAATGTCGTGTTTGGACAGAGAATGCAGTCTTCAGATTCAAACTTACCTGCAGAAAAACAGTTACCAGGAACAAACACTGTCACACCTTTCTGTTTTGTTGCAGATGAAGCATTCCCTTCGAAAAAGCAGGAATTTCAACTGACAGTAACGGTATATTCATGTCCCATCGAAGAAAGATCCCCCGCCCCGCTTATTTCATGTTATGACACAGAAACATAATGATATTATAAGAGTGTCCATCATATGTTTGATTATCGAGAGTTATTCAAGATTTGAGGCACAATCCAATATTGAGTATCTGATGAAGAGGAATGAATTGCAGATTTGTAGATTGGAAACCTGTTCACTCCAAAACGGGCCGTGAAAGACCAACTTAACCCTGCGTCACCTACGTGGGGTGTGACATACCCCAAATGTTTTGAAATGTCAATATTTCTCTCATTTGTGAATCCAGGTGTTGTGGGTCGCCTATAGCTTCTTAAAACACATTGATCATTGAAATGCTGGTAACCGTTTAGTACGAATCCAACTGCGCTGTGAGTTAGACGTGTCAGAAGTGCTCTTGGGTATACCACACCCCACGTAGGCTCTCGATTTGAATTTCGAAACAAAAATGGTGAGTGCAGAGAATAATACTTTAATTCAATATATAACAATTATTATGAATTCTAGGCAGCAGGAAGCTATGAAAAAGAGCAGGAGTATCTGCAAAACTCATGGAATATTGTTGAGAGTGAGTCTGAGGACGATTTTGTGGATAACGGAAGTGATTCTGATGACGATGAAGATAATGTTAGTCTCAATAGTGTTCACTCAGATAGTGAGAATTTTGTTGAAAATGAGCCGGTTACAGATGAAATTATTATGCCAGATGGAAATGATCATGCAATCTTTATGGGCAAGGATAATACTACCAAATGGTCAAACATCATGCTTCTACAAGGGTGAGAACTAGAGCTGAAAATTTGATAAGAAAATTACCGGCGCCGAAAAAACATTCTAAAGATGCAAAAACACCATTACAGTGTTGGTCATTATTGTTTGATGAAACAATTTTAGAAAGTATAACTACTTATACCAATATAGTAATCGGTAGAAAATCGGCAAATTACAAAAATCAAACAAGCTGTGGCGAAACTAATACTACAGAATTAAAGGCTTTATTTGGCATACTGTACTTGGCAGGTGTGTATAAAAGTAGTCATCGCCATCTAAAAGATTTATGGAGATCCGATGGAGGAGGAATAGATATATTCCGAGCTGTTATGTCTTTCAATCGTTTTTCATTTTTATTAATTTGTTTACGTTTTGATAATGTGGATAACAGACAGATGAGGATACAAATTGACAAATTAGCTGCAATAAGAGCAGTATTTGAAAAATTTGTGAGTAATTGTCAACAAGCCTACTCACCAGGAGAATACCTCACTATAGATGAAAAACTTGAATCATATCGTGGACGTTGTTCTTTTCGTCAATAAACCTGCGAGGTATGGAATCAAAATTCATGCTCTTGTAGATGCCCGCACGTTTTTTGTGGTGAACATGGAAATTTATGCAGGTCTTCAACCGGCAGGTGTGTATAATATTAGCAATGCCTCTATAGATGTAATTGATCGATTGGTATCTCCTATATCTGGAAGCAATCGAAATGTAACATTTGATAACTGGTATACTAGTTATCCTGCTTTAAGAATGTTACGAGAGAAGCATAAGTTAACAGCAGTAGGAACCCTTAGAAAGAACAAGGTAGAAATTCCTCCACAGTTCTTGAATAGAGATAAATCACGGCCGATCCGGTCTTCAATGTTTGCGTTCCAGAAGGACTATACGTTAGTTTCCTACATTCCGAAAAAGAATAAAAATGTTGTCCTTTTATCGTCACTACATCATGATGACACAATAGATCCTGATAGTGAAGATAAAATGCTACCAGAAATTATTACATTTTATAACCTAACAAAAGGTGGCGTGGATACCGTAGACGAGATGGCAGGAAATTACAGTGTAGCTCGGAATTGCAGAAGATGGCCAGTGAGAATTTTTTTCTCCATGATGGATACTGCTGGTATCAATAGCCAACAGATTTATAAGGCAAATACACAAGATTTTAAGAAAAAACGTCGTATTTTTTTAGAAGAGTTGGGCTTGGCTTTGACAAAACCCGCATTACAAGAAAGAAAAAATAATCTTCGTATTTCACGCATTCTTCGATTGAAAATTGCCGAAATTTTGGATGAGCCTATCGAAGCTACAACAAATAAAGCAGACGAGCGATATGTACGTTGCCAAATATGTCCGCGAAAACAAGATAGGAAAACTATGAACCGCTGTGCAAATTGCAATACTGCGATATGTCTGCCGCATGCAAAATTATATGGTCAAAACTGTACCATGTATGTGCCTTATTTTTTTTTATTCACTTATTTTAGTAATGAGATGTTTTTTTGTTGCCTGAAATACAACAATTTGGATTTCTGTTGTTTTTTTATGAATAAAAACTATTGGAATGAAACTATTCGTTTTTCTGCTGATACGGTCACTAAAGAAACCATAAGAAATAAAAATATCGAAAAAAAATCAAAAATAATAATGATAAAAAAATATTAAAATGGGGTATGGCATACCCCACGTATGTGTTCGGTTACAAATTTTTCACGTGGGTGACGCAGGGTTAATCTCAAAGGCAGAAACTTGCCAGCGAATGCGACAACTATAGCCCCATTTGAGAACAACTACCCCCAGGTAGACTAATCCCTAGTTTTTGAATGAAATTTCGAATAGCTTGATTGGCATCCAACACCCCTGATCATTTGAAAAAATATAAAAATCCTGAATAATCCTGCTAAGATACGAACTACACCTATGAATATATTTTTTGAAATGAACAATTTAATCATAAAATATGATCATTACAGAAGGGTAGCAACATATATCCAAATATATATATATATATATATATATATATATATATATATATATATATATATAAATATATGTCTTGTGCACATTTGAGCTTCATTCAGATTTTATTTGTTAATTTATAACAATAAAAACTATTAACAACTGGTAAATTAAATGATCGATTGTTAAGTGGGAGAAACCATATTTTACTACCACAAATCGTAGAACGGGAAATTTCACTGTTGAAAATCCCTTTGTTCAAACAAAAGATCAGAACTCATTTCCATATTAGTATCGTTTACTATTTGCATGCCGGGCGCTTGTTTCAGGGTTTTTGTGATTTTCTGGCTTCAGAGAAATTTTTGAAAATAGTAGTTTTTTCTTGTGCGTGCAATGACTTCATATCGGAACTGGTAAGTATCTTTTTTAGTTTTTCATTGCTTATTTTGGTTATAAGAAATCAAAAACCTCGATTGCGTGGTTGCCAAACTGCATGCTCTTTTTTTAGTGGGTCGTTAACGACCCCTTGCGCCTCAGAAGTTCTTGAATATTTTTATTGGTTATTTTTCTAGGAAGCGCCACTCACAGTTGCTGAGCTTTTAGAGCAGATAGAGAATTTAGAGGAACATGATGTGATTCCAGACGGAATTGTGATATTACCACCTAATGATGGTGATGAGAATACCGAAGATTCAGGAGACGAAGACTGTAGGAATCCAGCCCGTCTTCGTGCAGCACAACTGTATGCTGAAGCAGAGTTCTTTTATGACAATTCCGACCCCTCAGAAGAAAGCGAAGGAGCCGCAGAAGTAATTCAGGAGACAATTCAACCCTCTACTTCTGAAAACCTACCTGCGAATCATAATATTGAAAACTACTGAAATGAGGCGACGTGAAAATAATGCCCTGATTTTTGGTATACCAGAGCAATTATCAGATGATGGAAATGTTATCGAAGAAGTGATCCGGTGTATCATCCCCAACTTCAATATGACTGGGTCAAAAAATTCGTCGTCTGGGTCAGATTTCTCCTGACGAATCTCGTCCCATTAAGCTCATGATGCCCGACAATTCAAAGATGTCTACATTAGAGCAGACCAAACGATTATGCAACGAGAATACTTCCTCAGACTGCGCCAAGAAATGACAAATCGTCACAACCAAGGTGAAATCGGTTTAATGATGAAGTACAAAGCTGGCATACCTTTCATAACGAAAAAAAATGAATGATACATCCAGTAGGTCAATTGAGATCAACAATAATCTCTCACAATATTACCAAAACTATAGAAGTTCAAATCCAAAAACCCACTTGTTCTTGCAGAATATTCTAGAAACAGATGCCAATATTATAGTAGGTAATCACGGAGAGTTGGCTACATGGAGGAGTCCACAAAAGAGAACTATTTTCAGAAAACTTTTATGTTCATCGCAAGGATTGCATAACACGTGGAGAAGGCGTAATAGTAGCCGTAAATAATGAATATTGCCAGTCTGAAGTATGCGATCTAGTTTGTCCCGTAACTAAAATAGATTTTCTCACTGTGAAAATTCTTGTCAAAAAACAGAAAACTTTCTTCATCTCGGCAGTATATATACCTCCTGAAACGACCCACAAAGAATACGATGAATTTTTTGAGTTCCTTGAAGATTCTATGGAAGTGGAAATCACAATTTTCATCGGTGACTTCAACACAACCGAATTACGGGAGTTTTATTCATCCGGCCATCAAACAACCCTAACACAACGACTACTGAACTTCCAAACATTTTGCAACTTAGTCCAATATAATGAAATAAGGAATACCAACAATCGACTACTTGATTTGGTCATCCCTCCAGAAGAATGTGTTTGTGAAGTGCAATTCGATGAAGAACCATTAGTTCCCATTGACCCCTATCATCCAGGACTCAGAGTACTTCTACCAATCTCCGGTAACAGAATTTTTTTTTCTTCTTCTGAAAAAAGATACGATCGCAAGAAAATCGATAACGAAAAATTTTCATATTTAATTCGTGATGTAAATTGGGCTCAAACTTTCTCTCATACTCAGGATGTTGACTCTGTATGCAGAGTATTAAATGAAATAATTCAAAATATAATTGCCAAATGTGCACCCTCAGTCAATTGTAAATCACATAAATTTCCCAATTGGTACGGCAAAGACTTGATTCGCAGAATTAGATCGAAAGAGCATTACTTGACAATGTATAAAAGTACCGAATATTTATTTTATCTGGAGCGTGTCGAATCTCTGAGACGATTGGTCAAACGTGGAAAAGCATCTGACTATAGATCTTACGTGAAAAATTCTGAGGAAATGCTGAAATCTAATCCTCGCAATTTTTGGAACTTCATTAACTCAAAAAAAAAACAAATCCCGTATTCCAGGACAGATGATCCACAATGGTCAGACGCTTTCCTCATCTTTCTCGATTGTTAACACCTTCGCTGATCATTTCAGCAGAGTCTATTCCACTGATGATGATAGTACGCTGAAAGATAGCTCTAACGATCCTATTTAAACCCCTATTTTGACTATAGTTAATATCACTAGGGAACAAATATTGAACGCAGCAAAAAAACTCAAAAACAAAATAACTTATGGTCCTGATGGAATTTCTGCTAAACTAGTGAAACAAGATATTAATAATCTATTAGAACCTCTTCTCATTATTTTCAATCTCGCTTTGACTAGGTGCCATTTCCCCTCACTCTGGAAGTTATCAAGAGTCTGCCCTGTTTTCAAATCTGGGAAAGCAACGCATATTCAAAATTACAGACCTATAGTCTTAATATCTGTGTTCTCAAAATTGTTGGAGATTATTCTTTCAGATGTAATATACCGTGTGACACAGACTCAGGGTACACCCCCGTTTTCTCCTTTGTTTTTCTAGCTATATTTCTGGAATTCGGAACATTGAATATGCATATCTCCGTAGTCATCGGAGATAACACCATAAAACCTGGTATCGTTGGATTCCTCATTAGTCCAATCAAATAAACTTTTTTCGTAAAATTTCTGCCTACCCGAAAAGTAGCTGTGGATTCCGGCAGACACATGTGTCCTTATTATCCCCTAAAGTTTGCGCCAGATTCTGTCGGTGCGTTTAGCAACAATTAGCGGTTGAATGCCGGAAATCATAATTTTTTTTTGTTTTTTGCTTATATAATGAAAACTATTGATCGGATCGAAAAAAAGTTGGATTGAAAGTTGTAGATAATTGAAAAATCTATTGAATGGCGTTGGCCCGATTCTGATATTCCGATTTGTTGCTCAACTATTGAGCTCGGAAGTTTGAAAAAGGCGTTTTTTCCATTACTCTATTAAAAAATGTTGAAATGCATTTGGGGGTTGCAACTGTGAGTTTGGGAAGCTTTCAACTAGTAGAAAC
Organism: Zygogramma bicolorata; assembly: GCA_032362365.1. Lineage (NCBI taxonomy): Eukaryota > Metazoa > Arthropoda > Insecta > Coleoptera > Chrysomelidae > Zygogramma > Zygogramma bicolorata. Next base: position 279,915 of record JAVJAQ010005291.1, read on the forward strand.
CACAGTTTCAATTTGGTCGAAAACCAATCGATAGGTTAGCAACAATCTAATTTGTTACTAAAAAAAGTGTCCCACTAGATTGTTATTTCTTGCCCTACGGATAATCGTAGAGCAATGAACGAAACAGTTTTGGATAGTCAAAGAGTTGAACTACAAATTATCGTTTTTGGAACATCGATTTTTCCAATGTGATACCTTTAAAAATGGCGTCAAAAAAACAACGTTTTTCAAACTAAAAAACAATTAGGAAAAAATGGTCGTATCAAAATGAGAGGAAATGCATGGGAAAGCTGGTATTTTTCTACGAATTTTGACAACCTTACTTTTGTTCCACGATTATTAGGAGCCAAGATAACACTTTTTATCATTTAGTTTCCCCTCCATTTGTTTGTTTATATGAAGCAAGGAGACCTCGACGACTGCACAGAGCAAGAGTCATATTATCCATAGGAACCAGCAGAATTTGTACTCCACAATCATTTATCATATTTATTGATAGGAGCAGTGGAGGTTCTTCCGGGACCGTTCGACGTGCCGTGTGGAGGGGGAAGCCGGAGAGAGCGATCCAGCGCATAAAGCCATCGATTCAATATAATAAATAAACTGTTCAAGAACCCAAAATGACGATTTTCGCCTACCCGAAAAGTAGCTGTGGATTCCGGCAGAAACAGGTGTCCTTAGTATCCCTTAAAGTTTGCGCCACATTCTGTTCGTGAGTTTAGCAACAATTAGCAGTTGAATTCCGGAAAACATTAGTTTTTTTTGTTTTTTGCATATATAATGAAAACTATTGGTCGGATCGAAAAAGAGTTGAATTGAAAGTTGTAGATAGTTGAAAAATCTATCGATTAGCGTTGGCTCGATTTCGATATTCCGATTTGTTGCTTAACTATTGAGCTCGGAAGTTGAAAAAAGGCATTTTTTCCATTACTCTATTAAAAAATATTGAAATGCATTTGGGGGTTGCAACTGTGAATTTGGGAAGCTTTCAACTAGTAGAAACCACAGTTTCAATTTGGTTGAAAACCAATTGATAGGTTAGCAACAATCTAATTTGTTACTAAAAAAAGTGTCCCACTAGATTGTTATTTCTTGCCATACGGATAATCGTAGAGCAATGAACGAAACAGTTTTGGATAGTCAAAGAGTTGAACTACAAATTATCGTTTTTGGAAAATCGATTTTTTCAATGCGATACCTTTGAAAATGGCGTCAAAGAAACAACGTTTTTCAAACTAAAAAACAATTAGGAAAAAATGGTTGTATCAAAATGAGAGGAAATGCATAGGAAAGCTCCTATTTTTCTACGAATTTTGACAACCTTACTTTTGTTCCACGATAATTAGGAGCCAAGATAACACTTTTTATCATTTAGTTTCCCCTCCATTTGTTTGTTTATATGAAATAATGAGACCTCGACGACTGCACAGAGCAAGAGTCATATTATCGATATAAACCAGCAGGATTTTTTTTTTACAATTATTCATAGTTTTTATTGATAGGATCAGTGGAGGTTCTTACGGGGCCGTTCGACGTGCCGTGTGGAGGGGAAAGCCGAAGGGAGACGGCCGTCGTATGCATCGCGTGAAATAAACTGATCAGAGCCCAAAATGACCTCGCTGTCTGTATCTCGGGAACTACTTTAATAACATGATGCAACAATGCAATCTCCTAATCATCAGGAATGACCTGGATCTCTTAATGACCAGTCAAAATGATATTAGAGCTTGTATATTTCAATTGAATCTTATAATTGTCTTGTACATGTATTTTCTTTTCTTTTTCTCCTTTTAATGCGTTGAATACCTAGAACGCTCTTAACACTATTCCTCTGGGAATATCGTTATGACTTCCTTCTATAGTAGTATTGTCTTTCTCTGGTTGGCAAAACGTAGTTTTTAGGTACCTATCCTTACATGTTAGTACTGTAAAATGTGTTTGTGAGTGAATCCAAAATAAAATGAAATAAAGTTTGAACATTACTCAAAGGATAGTGTCTAAATTATACTACTAGCGAAACATTTTTGACCTTTAGATGTAATTGAAATTATGTATAGGTAATGAATAACCTTACCTTTTTAGGAAATCGAAAAAATTGAATACTCTCACGTGAACTATCACAGAAGTCAGCTTAACAATAATACATGTTCAAATCACTACCAAAATAAAAGTTCAAATGGAATGTTTATTTCGCGCACTCAGTATAACCGGCCGGAACGATACAAACTGTTCAATCGGGGACACTCTGTACAGTAGTATTAACATGGAAATCACACTCAGCTGAAAGAAACAAACGAAAATTTATAGGACCTGACTAACCTAACGGAGACAAAATAAACATGTGACATGTGAATAGATGAATGTTAATGGACATTTTCAGTTACAAGCTGTAAATATCAAAGAATAATGTTGCACATAAATGGGCCAAAAATCTTAATATTGAATGACATTCATATATACACATTTGTAAAAATATCAATTGGAAAGGAGATGATCCGTGCTTTATTCATTTTCGAATGTCAGAGAAAACTTGCTTTCTCCGTCTAACTAAGGTAACATTTGACACCGAATTATCAGAGTTGAATTTGAAATGAACGAATAATTCACTACATTTGCAGCGTAAAAATTGAATTATTTGCGATTTTAGGGATTTCCGAAAACAAACCGGGTAAGCCATAGTGATATTCGATCATATCTCGATGCACTATTGAAAATAAAAAAATAAAAACTTGTCCAGTATTTCCCGAGATACAGACAGCGTGGTCATTTTGGGCTTTGATCAGTTTATTTGTTTATTTCACGCGGTGAACTCGACGGCCGCTAGCGGTAGATCGCTCTCTCCGGCTTCCCCCTCTACACGGCACGTCGAACGGTCCTGGAAGAACCTCCACTTATCCTATCAATAATTATGATAAATAATTGTGGAAAACAAATTCTGCTGGTTCCTATGGATAATATATGACTCTTGCTCTGTGCAGTCGTCGAGGTCTCGTTGCTTCATATGAACAAACAAATGAAGGGGAAACTGAATGAAAAAAAGTGTTATTTCGGCTCCTAATTATCGTGGAACAAAAGTAAGGTTGTCAAAATTCGTAGAAAAATAGCAGCTTTCCCATGCATTTTCTCTCATTTTGATACGACCATTTTTTCCTAATTGTTTTTTAGTTTGAAAAACGTTGTTTTTTTTACGCCATTTTTAAAGGTATCACATTGGAAAAATCGATTTTCCAAAAACGATAATTTGTAGTTCAACTTTTTGACTATCCAAAACTGTTTCGTTCATTGCTCTACGATTATCCGTAGGGCAAGAAATAACAATCTAGTGGGACACTTTTTTTAGTAACAAATTAGATTGTTGCTAACCTATCAATTGGTTTTCGACCAAATTGAAACTGTTGTTTCTACTAGTTGAAAGCTTCCCAAATTCACAGTTGCAACCCCCAAACGCATTTGAAAATTTTTTAATAGAGTAATGGAAAAAACGCTTTTTTCCAAATTCCGAGCGCAATAGTTGAGCAAAAAATCGGAATATCGAAATCGGACCAACGCTAATCGATAGATTTTTCGATTATCTACAACTTTTAATTCAACTTTTTTTCGATCCGATCAATAGTTCTTATTATATAAGCAAAAAACTAAAAAAAATTATGATTTCCGGCATTCAACTGCTAATTGTTGCTAAACGCACGGACAGAATCTGGCGCAAACTTTAGGGGATAATAAGGACACATGTGTCTGCCGGAATCCACAGCTACTTTTCGGGTAGGCGAAAATCGTCATTTTGGGCTCTCGAACAGTTAATTTGATTGGATTACATGATCATCCCTAACCGATCATGTAACAATATACAGGGTGTCCCATTCAAGAATCGAAAGTTGATGTTTTTTCCGGAAAAATTGGAAGTTGTTTTTTTCTTTCAGATATGTCGAGAAATGCTGTTCAGTGAGCATATTCAATGTCCCGAATTTGTGTGTCACACGGTATAATCATATACGTTCCTCATTATCTACATATCAACATGGCTTCGTCAAATCACGGAATACAGCTACAAATTTATGTATTTTCACAGAATTCATCTCAGACTCTCTCGACAGGCGAAATCAAGTAGATGTCATATACACAGATTTCAGTAAAGCCTTCGACCGTGTGTCCCATAATCAATAACTGAAAAAACTAGCAAACTTCAGCATTTCAACCAATATTTAGACACTTCTCAAATCATATCTTTCTGATAGAAAACTTTATGTAGAATATGATGGTATAAAATCTTCGTGCTTTGTTGCAACATCTGGTGTTCCTCAAGGGTCAAATCTGGGTCCATTATTATTTCTAATATTCATTAATGATATATCTGACAATATTCTTTCACAAAACCTTTCGTTTGCTGATGTTATGAAAATTTACTGTGAAATAAAAAATGAAAGTGACCATAACACATTGCAGGAAGATTCAGATTCTCTCACAAACTGGTGTCGTCAAAATAAGCTCAACTTGAATATGGATAAATGCAAAGTGATGACTTTTACACGTAAGCTTACCCCTTCTGTATTCAATTATGTACTCCAAGAAAAAAGCTTGGTTCGTGTAACGGAGTCGAGGGATTTGGGAGTCTGCTTTGATCAGAAACTAACTTTGTCGAGTCACATCAACAATGTTATTCAAAAATCCTTGAGAAATCTTGGTTTTCTCATAATAAATTGTAGAGATTTCAAATCGTTCGACTCCCTGAAAAGCATCTACTTCTCATTAGTTAGGAGTAAGTTGGAGCATTGCAGTGTCATTTGGAACCCCTATCACCTGAAGTACATATCTGTCCTGGAAAACGTCCAGAGAAAGTTTTTAAAATACGCTTATTTCAAAAAGTATGGTATTTATCCTAATGAAGGCTATAACAATGACTCCTCATTGGATGAATTCGATATTGTTTCATTGAGGAAGCACCGAGAAATCAGCGATGTGTAATTCATGCCCACTTGCACCGTTTCCATCTAAACTGCTAATAAATAAACCTAGGATTATATTCTTAACTGTAGATTTTGTTCAATTTTCTTGCACCGTTGTTTTTGAAAGTACAGTTAAATTTAATCCTAACATTTGGGGACTTCTGTGAAAGTTGGTATTCCTGAGTTATAGGCTAACTTCGTAGCCTAGCCGCTTTGTTTACTTTCAAAATTATCGGGTGATGATGTGATGTCCAAAAATTTTTATTTAATAGTTTTGTTCGGTGTGCTGCTAGTTTCACTGCTGGAGCGTTTGTATTTGATTAGTACTCCTTCCAAAACTTTAAGAATTCAGTGAATTCACATAATTGTTTGTCTAAGGAGATGGCAACTACCAATGAAAAAAGGAAGTGGCAACTTTTCAAATAATGAGGAAATGTTTTTGATAAATCTTGTAGCCAAGAATATCGTTGAAAATAAAAAGACTGATGGAGTCACCAATAACGAGAAAATGAAAGCATGGGAAAACATTTGTCAGGAGTTTAATGCAGTCTCCCCAGGGAGTAAGTTCGGAGATAAAGACGTTCTGAAGAGATTTTATGAAAATAAAAAAAATACGCAAAAACGTAGCCGAAACGAAAATGGAACTGAAAAAAACAGGTGGAGGTCCTCCACCATATGAAAAAAAAATCCTTTTGATGAAAGAAAAGGAAATGATTTTGCTGGATTTACAAATTGAGGTTGAGAACGAAGAGTTGAGAAAATTTTAACAAAACTAATACATTCGACTTGAAATGTACAGTTGTGTTATATATATTACTGTCATAAACTGTGTAACTTATGGGAACAAGTTGCTTAGAAAATAGCTTTATACTCTTACTGAGTTTCAAACAATAATTTGAGACAACTGAAAATACATTTTTTGGGGATATTATCTGATTTCTTTACAAATATCTTTTGTTTCAAATCATTTCTCATTCGCCCCACACCTGAGAGCAACTACATTGGAAAAATAGGTTTTCGCCGGGACCATTGATTTTACATTGGTTCGTTTAACATCTTTATCAGAACTCCATGATTATGGTAAGACAATCTGAAAAAAATATTTTCTGATTGTAATCAAGTTTATATGATAAAAATAATAATTGTGCATGAGCGTTTCACTTCGCTCATGAACTTGAAAACAGTGTGTCAGATTAGTGAGGATTACAGTTTCTCATGTGTATGTGTGAAGTGAAACATTCATACATGATTATTATCGAAACTTGATAAGTGGAAGAGCGCTACTTCTGTGACTGGGAGACCAGTCAGGGGAGTGCGAACTTTGCCTTTTGCTCAGCAGATCTAACTCATATGTCAAAAAAATTATTTTTCAATCATTCTGTATTGTGAATGTTAGACGGCAACAATGAAAGCGATATTATTATTATTATTATTACGATCAGGAAAACAGGATTTTTTTCGATTTGCCATATCATAACTCTGATAATTATTAAATTGAAGTGCCATTTGTTGTGGAGAAAAGGAGAAAGTTCTGCCATTATCATCAAAATGCGAATGTTCTAATACAGTTATTCTATTCAGAAAAAAATATTTATTTCTGAAGAGATCGAAAAAAATTACGAATTTTTTTTTTAATTATCGCTTGATACGCTATATATGATATACGAAATAAATGATAAGAAACATTTTCGAATTACTTTGTCCGATATCTTGTAATCTGTAACGGTTGATTTTGTGAAAAAAAAAGTAAAGAATATTAATCTTGCTTTCTTTTTGCCATAAGG